>JAUCMT010000114.1:17323432-17335182 GCA_032357475.1 Enteromius thamalakanensis
CCAGACTGCCACGGTTAAAGTTAAAAATCTTCGTTTGTGTTCTGCTGAGGAAAAAAAGTCACCTACATATTGGATGCAATATGGGTAAGTTAATAAACATCAAATTTTCATTTTTGGGTGAACTATCCCTTTAATAAATATTATGTTTCAGGAAGGGGGTCCTTTTCAAAAAGCATCAAATTTAGGGGGTATAGGCATCAAAAAACAGCTGCACGAACGACATTTGAATGGGTAAATGATGACAGGATTTTCAGTTTTGGATGAAATAAATCCTTAAATCTCAGCGGTTTGGCAATCAAAGTGTCTTATAAACAAGCGTCTTTCCTTGGTTTTAGTCCCAAGTGAGAATGTTGCGCCTGCCATATCTAATTTATCTTTACTTTGAGTGTTTTACCAGCAAAGAAATGTGTCTTTTTGGGAAATACGGTTTTCAAAACTGACAATTTGTATGTGAGCAAACATCTAGGCAGAAGATAACGTTATACAGAAGGTAACATCTGGTTGGAGCGGCTATGTATTGAAGAACTGTCAAACCACAGTCTGTGAGAATGACTAATGATGCCTGTCATTTAGAATAAATAACATAAAACTAAACATTATCACTTGTTAAGATCAATTAGTGCAAGTCAGTGACCAAGAACTTGCCTCATGGGAAATTCACCCTTCAAGAAACTCGATGTTATCTTGTTAAGTTGGAATGCAGTTATGCTCTGTGAATAATGTCCATCCACCCATAGACTTTAATGACCACAAGGTCTTCCCAAAGGATCGACATTCTGTCATGGTGGGGGTGGGAGTTTGGGGCTGATGGGATGGATGACTGGTGAGGGAGAGAGAACTGATCTCCCGATGCTTGCTGGTGTCTCATTAGACAGAATATGATTTGACGTGTCTTGTCAAGGCTTGAACCCGTAACACAAATAACATGTGAGTACACGGCTCCGGCCACCTACATCGACATCAGCTCGGCCCCTTGACACACATAGACGCGTGTACACATCCAGACGGATATAATCTCATCTCGAGAGGGGATTGCGAATCCAGTGGCGTGTGTTGAAATACAGAGGCAGTTCGTCGTTATCTCATAAACATTTGAGTGTCTCAAGAGCCGGGGATTTTTGTGTGTGTGTTTTTCACTTCTTCATGTGGTAATCGCCAGAAGGATGCCTGCCTGCTTCCCGTAAAAATGTCAGTCTCCCATATCTTAATGAGATAAGCTAAAATGTCGGCCAAAGCCACAGAGAAATAAACACATGAGATGCTTGGGAATCAGTGAAGGAATGGAAATAGAGGAAAAGGCAAGTTCACGTGGTGGGAAAGGTCAAATGGTACCAGGGTAGTTTCATCACACCTGACGGGGGGCAGTTATGACCTATATAAGGGAGACTGGGGCTAGTTGTCACAACAAGGGCTGAATTTTAGCATAACTAAAAGATTTTGATTGTGATTATTATATTTCGATATTTCCAAATTAAGGATATAAACTTCTGGGGGGAAAAAAGATTCTGACTGTCTTTCTCGCAATACCAAATTTACTTCTCAGCATTATAAGAAAATGATGAAAAAAAAAAGATTCTGTGAGTCATACTTTCTGATAATTATAACTTAGTTTATCATTATACTGAGAACCTTTCTCATAATAACATAATAATGAGAAGATTACATAATAATAATAATAACAATATTTTTTTCATTTTTAGAGTCATTATTATGAGAAATTATAAAATAATTGCATTTATAGCTTTGTCTATATATCTTCTATTTAGTTATTATTTTCATACAATTTTTGACAATGACTAATGCCGTTTAAATTAATTGTTTAAATTAATTAAATTAATCAACACCACAGAGCACGTTTAACAAAACTTTTGTTGTTTTTCTGCATCATTAAAAGTTTTTCTTCCACTTTTTTGTATGTTAAAAGACAAAATTGTATCACGTTTACTACAATGAACAATAAACACAACACAGTGTAATAAGGCTGCAGTGCATCAACTAAATCAAATATGATTAATTTACCTTTGCTTTAAGGGGTAACATTAACTTTTTTTGTGTAGACTTTTCATACAAACAGTGTGACAACTAGCTATTCTGTCATCTCCGCATCGACTCTCGTACAGGTATTTATTTATTTTAAAACCCCCAAAACATTCTGTTCCTGACTGTCATACAATGTGGCAGGGAAAAAATACAATCTCTGACAGTGGAAGCTTTAGACAAACAGACTCCAGGCAGTATGGATGGTTTTTTTTTTTTCGTACACAGAAGGGCATTAGTTGCTGTGGGTAAAGGAAACACCATGCAGTATCTCGCAGAAGGAGTGAGGGAGGGAGAGTGCAGGTCTGTTTATGTGTTTACTCTCTCAGCTTGCTGTCCTTTATGTCTGAACTCTGTAAATGAGTGCAGCCTCTAGGGCTGCAGAGGTGATGGGCTGCAGTAAAAAGTACCAGGAGTAATCTCCAACTCCCTGATAAGGAGCGTCTCTCATGAATGTCTTTCTATCTCTCTCTCTCTCTCTCTGTCCGTGCCACCTTGGCTGCAACAGCTCATGTCCCCTGGCTCAGTACCAGCAGCTAAAAATAGCTGAGCTGGCATGTGTGTCCATGGAACCATGGTTCAGGACTTAATTTTTGTTTTATTTATTTCATTTTTCATCTCCGTTTCTCTCTCTCCGCTCTTTCCCAATGCGCTCTTTTTTTTTTTTTTTCAACGGACATCTGTTCACAAATTTTTCATGAGGAGAAAAAAGAGCTGATTAACTGAGGATGAAACATCCTCAAGGGAAAAGTAGGGAAAAGGAGGCATGAAAACACCCACAGAAACAGAGGGATGAAAGTGCCACTGTGAGGCCTTGGCGACAACTCTCAGAACTCGTAAATGATTCAGTGGGTCGTTTTTTTGACATTAAAAGCAGCATTTGTTATTAAATTATTGACACAACCTTTGGAAAAGAACAATAAGGAGCTGACCTAAATGCACTAAATGCCAGTTTGTACTGTTAACTGGACTGTTTTGTGGTCAAAAAAGGACAATGTGTCCAAGTTCCCCAATGTTAATCGATGTGCTTGTCCTGTTTTCAGTAAAAATATCTTATCGTCCTAAAGCAAAAAGCTATTATGAGGTGCAATGAGACATTCAATTTTTCTTTTTTTACAGACCACACAACTACTTGATGTAGAAGAGAGATTTTGGACCAATGGCATTGCAAGGTTGGTGAAAGGATCATATTGCTTATAAAATGCTGGTAACAGCAATATGATAAAAGCAATATATAATAAAAGCAATTGGTAGTAGTAGTTGAAATAAATAATAGTACTGACATGTAATATAGTTAATTTTTTAAACCTCGCTATTCTAATCATTTGACCTCAGTATATTAAGTCTGTCTAATAAAGTAGTACTAATTTGCATAAAATCTATGTTCAGTTGCAATATTTTTTGCTTGTTTGGAAACATAAGTGTTATTTTAATTTTCATTGGTGGCCATGTAAAATCAGCTTCTAAAAGTATATTGTTTTTTCATGAGGCAGGCATAGCTTTTCGCCTCCAAAACAAGGGTGTCTGTTCCTGTTTGTCATCTATTAAGAATGAATGGAACCAGCCAAGCTGAAAATATGCACCAGCCCTAATATTTATAAAATGACTGCTATTATAATCCATACAGCAGCACCCAGATATGACTTTCCAGCAGTGTAATTGCACTGCAAGTGTGTTTTGTGTGTACTGTATGTGTGTGTGTGTGTGTGTGTGGTCCAGATTTTCCCAACATTTTGGGGACCAAATGTCCTCACATTGATTGTAATACCAGTAAATTTAGAGCTCAAGGGATTTTCTTTTGTTGAGAAGTTTTCTGTGAGATGTAGGTTTCAAGAGTTCACGCTTCCTCGTTATATAATAGTAAGCAAATTTGGCGAGCTGTCTAGGGAGCGAGCCGGGAGAATGGTGTACTCCGAACCCTAAAGGATAGAACCCTAGCGTGGGTAAGAGTTCGGCATTTGGCTCTTTCACCGTCTGCCCCCCGGGAGGTGTGAATAAAGTGAAAAATGGCGGAGAAGGGTAGAGGAGGGATGCATAAAGCGAGATGTGGGGAAAATGGAAGCTGGGAGAATTTATAGTGAAAGGGAAGCGATTTGATTGGGTGCGAATAAACAAGGGATGATTAGAAAACCGGCTGCCAGCCGTGTGTGATTACTCATTCGCGATCCTCTCGAAACCATGTTTTTTGCAAAACATTTACTTGTAAGGGGATAGAATATCTTGAAATGTCCCCAAAACATATTGAAACCTAGGATGTATGTTTGTGAGTGTGCATGTGTTTTAGGGCAGAGAGAGAGAGAGAAAAAAATATATCTATATATTTATACTATATGATATAATATGTTATTAAATTAATTTTAATTAAAGTAGGTTCAATTAAATTAAAATAAACAAAAAATGTATCTCTTTTTCACAAATCCTACAATTCTTAAAAAATGTGTCTTCTTGTGTTTTTCAGAAGTTATTACTCTTTAGTTGATTCACATGGTAATTCATGTGTTTTTGGCCGATTCATTAAAAAGTATCAAAAAGTAATTTCTGTATATTACAAATTTACTGTCTTCTTTTCCAGCATCCAGTCTTTCTCTCTCTCTCAGTACATATTTGCAGTTCAAGCTCATAAATGTTTTACATAATAAACATTTACTCTAGATTCAATAACAGTGTGGTTAATGAAACCGATCATCATCATAATCATTCAGTTATGGTATTTATTTATATATTTTTTCTTCAGCCTGTTTTTCACACAAAATTATCATATGGTTTTAGAAGACGTAGAATATATTGGATAATCATGGACCGGTTTTATAGTGCTTTTTGTCACTTTGAATTGTCATCATGCTGCATAATGTTAAAAAAAAAACTATTGTGTTTCACAGAATAAACAACATAGGGGTTTGGAACAATGCAATTAAATAAAAACAGCATTTTATTTTCTAGGTAGACTATTCCTTTAAGAATGCCAAACAGTCAAATAACAGCCAATTCCCTGCTGATATACCTTGTTAAAGCGCATGTTTGTAAGGAAAAGAGATGCTCGGAGAATGAATTTGATGAAAAAAAAAAAACATTTTTCTTTGTTCCGCAGCCAGCCTTATCTTGCCAGCTAGAATGTTTATACAGTAGTTGCAACTTGGTCAAAACAACTATCCCGGCATCAATGCTGTTTGAATATAATCGAGCCTACCTCAATTAATTAGCCAGTTCTGTCTCTCATTTCACCCCTTTAATTAGTTGTGAGTTAATGAGCTGCACATTAATGGGAGTGATGCCTTATCAATTGAATAGCTTTCAGCAATTAAGGCCGTCTCAAATCAGCAGGTGAGAGAATAAAAGGCTTCAGTCTCACATCCTGATATTGATTTGCGCATAAGGCAGTGATGATTCAACTGGACTTCATAGACAGTGGAAACCATTAGCACATCTTTAAGTAAGACACAAATCACATGCTACTCAGCGAACGGAAGACATTTTAGTGGCAAAAATTCAACGCTTTTCAATGCAGGGTAATTGTGAGTAATGTTGTTTACTAGAGCAAGCCGTGCTGTTTCACATACGTCTCTGCATTATATCACCTTTTCACTAATGATATTAGTAGAAATGACACATAAAACTGCATGTCTTTATGCCTTCTTTACATTCATTTTACATCCTCTTTTTGCACATCTCATGAGTCCGACACACACTAAAGACTGAAGTAGATGTCATTATCAGGCCTTTTTAGAGGTCGGCAGATTTCATGACGCTTTTCTGATGAGGGCATGTTCCCCCCCACCACCTCAAAATGTGCATCAATTGAGTGTGCAATTTGCTGTCTAATTTGACTACCTCCACTTCAGCATGTGTGCCCTGTGGCGGGGGAAATTGGTAACAAAAGCTTTGCATGCATTTCATGCCTTTTTGGTCTAGCCGCTCATTTCTGATGAAGTTGGACTTTAATTCAAAGTGCCATTCTCAAAGCTGACAGAGCCTGTTGTTTTGAAGTATTACCAGCATGCTGTCAGAGAAACATTCCAGTTTTCACATTCCAAAAAACATTGTTATTCGTAGTGGTGGTGATTTTGGTGTTATTAATGCAAAATGTATTAATAGATGGATTAGCCAAAAATAAAAATTCTGTTACTTACCCTTGTGCCGTTTATGTCAAATGCATAAAATAATAAAAAAATAATATATTTTTTATAATAATTTGTAGCGTCTACTTTTAATAGACTTTAATAGAAATTAATAGATAAATATTTTGCATCTAGTTTTTTAATATAAATATTGATGTTATTCTTACTTTTCTTTATACATGAAACAATTTAACTTCATGTTTTAGGAAAACAAAATAATAATAATTTTGATTGATTAAATAGTTGGTGAATATTCTCATAAAACTTTTGCAAACCTAGCTAATATGTGTTTAATTGAATTTAATCTGATCCCGGCTGGTGCTAAACCGTGACAAAAAACTTAACAGTCATACATTTCAAGGGCCGTTATTGTAACCCCTCTACGTTTTGCACTTTGGACAAATGTAGTCAGGGTAACGTTACGTTTTTATATTGGAGAAATGTAAACAGGCATTTGCATCGTCATAGTGTGAAAGTGCAAAATATTGTATATGCTTTGCCAAAAGCAAGCATACAAACAAGCAAAAACATGACTTTGTTCATAGAGCTGCAGAACAGCTGTGTTGTTAAGATGCAGATGGACGACATTAGTTAATTAAAATTGTGAGAGCTGCAAACACTGTTATTTTCAGCATTTGTGATGTTATTAATACTGTACGTACTGATAAAAATACAAAACATACATTAAAACATACAAGTAATGCAATCCAATAGGCTGTTGTACTATAACTTATGTGACAAAGGTGGCAATCAGTTAACTCATCTTAAACCCATGCTTTACAACTCAACCTACAATGCTCCACCCTAATTAAATAACAACCAGTACAGCTGATTACACTGAAATAGTAAACTTGTATAATTGCAAAATATCAGTATCAATATCAGCAAACATCCTACCTTTGTGCTTATAGGCTTTATAATCTTTTTTTATTGTAATTATTTATATATTTGACATTACATTTTTTGTTTATGGAGGTTTTTCAAACATCTTAATGTCAAATGTGTGTGCATGACATCCTCATATTCCGTCAGTCATGTCCCTAATTGCATTACTGTCATGCGTTGTGTTTCTCACGTGTTAGAGGGAAAAGCTCCTGACCTCTTATCATGACTGGACCACGGACTCCAGCAGACACCAGGACAACATCCTCAGTCCAGAATATTGTCTCTCTCGCTCTCCTCCAAACCTTAAAGACGCTTTCTAGCATTTGCTTTTGACTAGTCTCTGGAAAACATCTGAATCATTTTAACCAACTCCAGCTGTCGCCCTGGTGTGGGTGTGTGAGAAAGTGCATGGCCGTCTGTGAATGAGACGAAACTCGAGCGAGGGTGACGTTTAGATTTACTAAAAAAAAGTTAGGATATTTTGCCTCTGTTTTCTGTCGGTATGAACGTAGATACGTGCGTCTCATACTGCGAGATGACCTCCATGGATTCTTATTATTCGCCATCATCAGGGCAAGGACGAGTCCAACAGGCCAGTCCTTACAGGACTTTCCAGCCGAGCGACTCTAAATACAGTCCCACTTTCCTCCCCGTCAAAGGTCAAACTTACGGGGACAAGCCGCGGAGTCCTTTCCACCAAGAGTGTCCGTCACTGAATGATAGCACACCCGAGAGCCCCTACAGCAAGTACCATGTCTTCATGCAGAGACCCACATGCAAATCTCCTCCTGAAGACAGCAAACTGGAGGACGGCGCGCTCATCTCATGTTATGGTGAGTGGCATCTACAGTAGATTGTTTGCGTGTTTATTTTTTGTATATCTTTAGAAATTACAAACACAATTTGGTCACATGTCCCCCTGATGCTTAGGATCAGTGCAATGGAGAATTGTTCTTTATAACATCTCCCGGTTTATGATAAAATAAGGCCTTCTACAATCTGAGTAGCTCGCACATTTGTTCCATAATATGCACACTTCACCCCACAAAAATTAGCTTTTATGTAACAAAAACGTTTAAGTATAGAGCCAAAGTGGTGCTGAAGTATTATTATTTTTATTTTATTTTTTTCTGATTTTCTACCACTTTTTAAGGAGGAATTGTTAAAGACGGTTATTTGACTTTGAATTAGCTTTGAATGTTAAGAATATTTTTACTTTGTAATAAACCTTTTTTTTTCCCCCGGACAAAATATTTTATTTAGTCCGAAAAAAACTTAAAAGGCTAATCTTAGGTTAATAGGATACTTTCTAAACGTTCCCTCAAAATAAAAAAATCCCTTTAATTGACATAATCGCAAAATTGTCCAGGGTTTTTCTTAATGACAATATTGTAGCCTATTTATTTGGTCTATATATATATTTCGTGCACAACTTTGGTGTTGTGTGTTAGGATTTAAGAGATGTGACTTTTCTGGTTAATTCAATGATGAAGCGTGAATAAATGTTAAACATAATTAGACCTGATTCATTTATTTAGTCAAGTATATTATAAAAACAGACTTAGCCTCTAAATGATGAATAATTACTCTACAAACCGTTCTAGCACTTTCTTAAGGCTGCAATTATCCAAATCCACATTTTGGATAACATCTCTGTTATTTGTCACATCTATTACGGTCACTCAGACGTTGCCGAAAATTCTAAAGGGTTTTACTCAAAAAAATACAAACAATTCGTCTAGTGGTCTCATAAACAATCAAAGCAGAGGTAATCGACCACAGATGTCACTAAATGCATACAGTGACAAAAAAATCCTCTTCTAACTTGCAAACAGTGGCATGAAAATCCATCTTTGTGGCTGTAAATCACGCATGGGCTATTTACGATGTGTTGACTGCAGGCCAGTGAAAACAGACACCGAATGTATCAACGTGTATTATATTAAGGCTTGTTTTTGGCGTCAAAAATCATTAAATGATTAGATTATTCAATTAAATCATTAAGGGCTATTTTTTTTACCATATCGATTGTTTTAGCGTGTAGCAGTGTGTTTGTCAGGACCATTTAAAACAGCTGTTAAATTAAACTAATTTGAGTTCTGACGTGAGTTAATGAAAATGGTTAAATGAACAAATAATGAAATAGGCTACTGTATCGTGTATTTGTATCTTTGTATTTTGTCTTTCATATTAAAACGTAGTTAATATATTTGGTTTACTGTTAAAATAATTAGCCTACTCTGATTAAGAATATCGAATACAGCCTTAACATTAAAACCATTCGGATCACCGGCAAATTAAAATGCATTCAGATTATTTAGTAGAAATGTCTCTATTTAAAGCAAAACAAGCAAACAAATCACACAAGGACTACATATTATCTGAATACATATTAACATACTACAGACTAATGCTCTTTTGTTAAACGTTGCACAGTGAAATATAAACGAATAATATTCTACAAGAGCTCTATAGTCTACATAAAATGTTTGTCTTCTGTAGTAATAATTACATTCCAAGAGAGACAAGAATATGCATAGGACAGGCTAAAACACACAAGTAACGCTTATTTGACATATTTGGTTTACTGTATTTTTAGGCCATTACCACTATTTAAATAAATTGGATGGTCTTATTTATTTATTACTTATTTTTTAGGCTACATAAGTGTGACATTTAGGGATATTTGTAAATAATTATAATATATTTTGTAAAATTATTCTAACAGAGCTTGGATTTAATACATATTTTACAATTTTCAGAGAATAATGTTTGTTAAATTGTTAGCGATACCAAATTCCTGGGTGTAGGCAGGCATGAAGATATGACATAATCACCATGGATCCCTTTCTTGAAGATATTATTGTTAGATGATGCACAGACAGTTTACTTATAGAGCGTTTTTCCTGTCTGCAGTTTGAGGAGAGCGAACACTGCATAGTTCCCACATCATTTTTGGAGAGTATTTGTGGTTTGTGCTGTAGATGTCAAGGGTAAGATAAAACCTCAAGCAAAGTGTGATTGACCAGTCGGAGAACACTGCAAAGCTGAGAATCCAGACTTCTGATCAGTACAGAGAGAAGGGAAGATGTGCTCTGACTCAAGATAGCAAGTCTTAATCGAATCACGGCAACTATATTCTAAATATAAGAGGGTTTTTAGCTCTTTCCAGCCAAGCTACAGTGACAGTAACACAGAATGTTATAATGGATTGAAACTGTTAAAAACAATGATACATTTACCACTTTTCTAATTGCTCATAAGAACTGACTTGAGCATTTAGTTGTTTTAAATCATCTGTTTTATAGTAGTACTACTTCAAAAAGAATGCATACCAGGGTTAATCCCCAACTAATTCTGTAATCTAACAGTGCATTTTAATATAATTTTAAGATTTGATACGTTTTTGGAAATATTAATGAAGTGCAAAGAATAAAATCTCTCCAAAATCTGAGTGATTCATGACTTGCAGCAGGGAGTAGGGCATTATTCAGAGGCATATGTGTGGTATTGACTCCCAGGGATATCATTCCAGCTTTCATTCCCCCACCGCTGGGAGACCTAAAACGACAATCGCTGACTGGTTTATGTAACCTTTCCATACAAAATGACACGTGCAAATAAACCAGCATTCAACAACTGAGAGGTTATTAATTTGGGTAATTAAATATCTACTGTAGCAATCCTCTGGGTTTGACACTTAAATGTTTTGCGCACTTGATTAATTCTGCACACTGTATAGTGGTTAAGTGTGTGGATAGCAGTTTTTAGAGGTGTGACATCATGGACAAAATATTTAAATAAAATTAAAGGCACAGTTCACCCCAGAATTAAAATTCTGTCATTAATTTTTCACCCTCATGTCGTTCTAAACCCTGCAAGACCCCTGTTTGTCTTCAAAACACAAATTAAGATATTTTCTGATGGAATCTGAGAGCTTTCTGACCCTCCATAGACCCAAATTAAATGTTTCCAGACCCAGAAATGTCGTAAGGACATCAATGACACAATGTGTGACATTAGTGTTATCACCTTTGTTTCCATTCAGAAGAAAACGTCTGGACGGGTGATGGTACTCCCCAAACTGGCGGACGACAGTAACTCAGGGGAAAAAAATTGTTGAATAAATTTAGTTTTTTCAAAAAGTATTCTCATATCTTTGCAAAATTAAATTCGAGTCACGTGGACTGTTTTACTGATGTCCTTGTTACGTTTCTGGGTCAGGGAACATTTCAGTTGCATTGCTGTTTACCAAGGGCCAGAGAGCTCTCTGATTTCATCAAAAATATCCCGAATTTTGTTTGAAAAAAGTAACTTAGATATTTTATTGTAAATTAAAACCCTAACACATTGCTTCAGTTACTTGAAAAATAGAGATCTGATTATAACTCATTATGCTACTCCAACACTGATCTTACTTAATAACTAAACTTACCAACTACCTTACCAATTATTAATAAGCAGTAATGAAGTAAAATGAATAGTTAGTTAACACTGAGAATGGGACCTTAAAATAAAGTGTAACCAGTGGAAAGAAGATGTAATCATATAATTTACAGAGAGCAAACCTAAATATACATTCCCAGAATTCTGTATCATTTATGTCACATCATTTGTTGTTAGGGGACTGCAGTAGTACCTTATTAGTAAGTCGCTTGATTAGCTTTGGATAAAGAGAGTCAACATAAAGTTTACATATATTTATAAAGTGAT
>JAUCMT010000114.1:17358458-17375278 GCA_032357475.1 Enteromius thamalakanensis
CCGCTCAGCAGTATTTTGAAAGTGATTGCAGTACCAGTTTTGGCCATTTCTTACCTAATGCTCCTTTAAGTGAATTGTGTTTATTGATTCAGTTAAACCAGTTCACAAACTGAATTGATGTTTTGTTCACAAGTTGTACCGATCCAGTTCATAGTTAGCGATCTGGTCCTTATAGTTATAATTAACTCTGAATTGATTTCTGGTTTGAAGTGAACCAGGAGAAGTGTTGAAGATGGCATCCTATATTAAAATGAAATATCTTGATGTTTGGGAGCATGATATATAAAAAAAGCTTCATCCCAACAAACTGTGTTACAGTCAATTCTTGTTAATGTCAGTGTTGACCAGCCAGTTTATGTGTATGTGTCATGTCAGTGTGTATTTGCAATTAGGAAAGAGATGCAGACTTCCTCCAGACATGCTGTTTAGTAATAAAATCTCTTGCTGGCATTAAGATGGAGCTTCGGCGTCTTCTTGATGAGCTTGGCATTTATACTTAATTAGGAAAACACTCTGGTCTGCTGAACCTTTAATTACACACCATTCATCCAGCTGCTGGAGATGACCCAGACCAAGCCTTTTCCACACTCGTTTGAAATTAGGCTTGTTTGGGGAGTGATACATCACAGCATATCAAACAAAGCGGCGATAACTGGCCCAAAATAAGTCGTTGTGACTCAGCTTTATCTGTAGCGAAGGTTAGAGTCCAGACATCAGCTCCCAGACTGCTTCAAATATTGATTAGCATGTCCAGCTAATTAAATTACCATTAGTAGCCTACTATTATCAGGATAATATCGCTTCTCAAAGGAGCTATTAAACTCTTTAACTACTCTTGACATTTTAAATGAATATAAGCCATCACATGACACTTTGTTCTACTTTGTTCTACAAGCAGCCTAGGCAAAGCCTGATCCACTTTAGATCCACAGATTAAAAAGCTTATTATTCATGTACTATTTGAGGCCAGCCCTGGCAAAGACGCTCTGAATTCAACAATTGCACATTGAATTACATCTAACAAGCTACATTTGAGTTAATTACGCATCGATTTCTCTTTCCTGCACAGGAAATATGCTGAATACAGACATGACATCAGCCATTAAGTTAATCTTTTCCTTCATCAAATTTGTTTATAACAGAGTTGACTGAACTTTATACTTTTTTCGAAGCAATATACCAAATGTTTAATATCGACTTTTTATCTCACAATTCTTACTTCTTACTAAGTCCGAATTGAGAGATATGAAGTCAGAATTGCGAGTTATAAAATCTGTATTGTGAAATATAAAGTCTGAATTACCAGATATAAAGTCATAATTGCCAGTTATAAAATCAGAATTATGAGATATGAAGTCAGAATTGTGAGATATAAGAGATATGAAGACAAAATTGTGAGATATGAAGTCAAAATTGCGAGATAATAAGTAAGCATTGCTAGTTATAAAGTCAGAATTGCGAGTTATAAAGTCAGAATAAAAAGATTTGATGTCAGAATTGCGTGTTTTTTTATGTTTACAGCGCATTGAACTCTCTCGGCCACCATATAATATTATATATTATAACTATAATAATTGGTTCAGTTTATAAATTGGTAAATGGTTATACTCTGTGTAGTCAGCAAGTTGTAGTCCATTGCAGTAACATGAACAATTTTAGGGAAAAGCAAAACTTCTTCAGCTCAACACAACACAAGGCTTAATTTAAAATATTTTTTTTGTATTTATTTTTTTCTTTTTAACTAAAGAACGTAATGTTACATTAAATGTTGCCTGTTGTTTTCTGAGATCCTAGATAGATAGATAGATACATAGATAGAATAAAAGGAAAAGATTCAAAGCACCATTTGACATTGCAAGTGGCTTATGAGGCTACCGTTTTCCTACTCTGTAATGTAATCTGTTTAAAGCCCCCAATGAAATACAGCAGCCAGGCTTTTGACATTTTTATTAAGTTTTTAACAGGATTATAAAAATCAACACATATGCACCAAACATTTTTCCACATGCACAGTTTTAGTATACAAGACAAAACGGTTACTTTTCAATATGAAAATGTCATGTTATTTGCAAGTCATCTCACAGAGATTATTCATTAATACATCAGTATTAAATTCTCAGGGTCGTGTGCAGTAGAAAACATCAGGTTATCAATGCTGGCCGACTCTAAAAATATATAGCCACTATTTACATCTGGCAAAGGTATCAGCGTTTTTCATTTCAGATTATTAAACATAATTGGATTGTAGCGATAAGATCTGTCATTAACATCATATCAAAGTTTTGCCAAAGGGAAACCATAATGTGTAGAAATGAAACTCACTGATTATACGGTGTACACAAAATTAGGCAAATTAGACTTCACAATTTTAAGAGTACGAAAAGAAATCATTGCTATTAAACAACAATTATTGTTTCAGTGTTTATATGCATCATTACGCAGATACTGTAACTGAGAGTCGCGGCACATTAGAATAAACTGAGAGCAGGAGGAAAAACAGTGCATGGAAAAACGAACATATCATTAGTGACAACGGTGTGATAAGCAGCACTAACTTTGTAATTACTGTAATATGAACTAGTTATATTACACAGCAAATGTCTATTTTCATTTTCCTACACTGAAAAAAAACAATGTCTGAAAATAATAGATGAGCTATAAATAATTTGTCATTTCAAAGAGACAAACTCGGCTATAGATTTATAAAGAACACCATAAAATAAACTAAGAATGCCTTCATAACAGAGGCTTTAAAGTCATGTTTGCAACCCACTTCTGTGATGTAATGTAGGGATACAGTATTATGGAGTTTACTGTTCTTTTTCTTTTCAGCAAGAATGCATTAAATTAATTGGTGCCAAAATTTTAGCTTTTCAGGAATATGTTTAAATTTAAAGTAAATTTAAATAGTGTTTTACAATATTACTTTTATTTTTTGATCCAATAAATGCAGACTGGGTGAATATAAGAGACTTTAAAAGAGTAAAATAAGTACATAAATAAAATAATGGGCCAAACTCTGGACCTTGGAACATGTGCATGTAACATGTTTTTGCATGCTTTTACATAGATGCAGGATTGCAAAATGTAACGTGTACTTCTTTCAGAAACTTCTCTTTGTTCTCTGCATCTTTCTGCAAAAACCCAAATTCTCTAAATGGGAGGAGGGCAAGGACATCTCAGACACTCAAAGAACAAACTCCACACAAGATGGCTGACAGGAGCACCGACATCAGTCAATCAAGAGTCTGCATTGTGACAGCCGCAATATAGAGCAGAAAAATCGATATCCCATTGACTGGGCCACTGCAGCCTAATCAAGGTTCCCAGACCTTTATGAAAGCTTGAAGGAGAACAGATAGGCTGTCCTGATTGGGACTTTGGATGCAGCCTCTTTTTTTTTTATCTTCTTTGCTAACATTTTTAACATGTCTTCATGGGCTACCGCACCTGTTCTGGAGACTTTGCAGGAAGGCTATGTCACCTTGGTTCACTACCTTGTGCTTTCTTCTGACGTTGAGAAGAACAAGTGCAAATTATGGACTCTACAGCCTGATACTGCCATGACAGAGCCAGGAACATATTGTCCAGTGAAGGCACTATTCCTTGGCAGCGAACCTCTGCGTTAAAAGGTCACCCCCGAAGTGCCTCGCCTCTTGTCTCATTGAGGGTACAAATGAGAAATTCAGAATTCGGTGCGTGTTAGATCATGTGGCTGCATGATAACGGTTAAACGGAATATTTGCTCAAAATGTATACTTGTGATTATTAAGGTCCATTCACGGCAAGAGGGATAACTACAAAGATAACTATAAACAATAACTATATTACAACCCACACTAATGCACAATACGAGTGCTTATTATGAGCTCTGGTCTTTAAATGCTTGAGTAATTGCTATAATATAGTTTCTCTGCTGTTATCGCTCTCCTTGTATTTTGAGGAATCACTTTTTAGTTTTTAACTTTAATTGGGATTATTGCACTTTCACACAGGGAAGAAAACATCAGCTCATATACAGGGTTTAATTTGCCTCATCGATTTTCCTGATTTATTACTGAATGTTTACCCTATCCTATAAAAACTTTGTATTACATTATAAATACTGATAAAAATGAAATCTTCTACTAAAATATAAAGCATGAAATACTTAATATTAGCTTTAAAAATGCCAAATTATGTTCATGTTTTCTATTAAAACAGATAGCACATGCACATGGCTGCCAGATTGGAGAGATTTTGTATTACACTGGGCAGAAAATGTGTCCTTTTAAAAGAAAATTTCTAATTGGGGGATTTAAACTCGTGAAATCTGGCAACCCCAAGCATGAAAGCTTGTGGAGGCTTGTTACCGATGCAACATATGATAAATAACCAGTGGGCAAATATCGCAGATGCAGGAGCTTAATTAATCGACAATAAATGTGATCACAAATAAAATACTATTTAACCCTGCTGTGTCTTTTGAACAATACTACAAGATTAGGATGGAAAACCACCTCTGATTTTTTCAGACTCTGGGGACTCTTACGCCAGACTTGTACTTGTTTGCAAGGCTTTCAGTCTTTTCACATCTGCAAGGCCATTAGAGCTATAAAAATTTGATATCCTTCCAGCATTGTTCCACATCTTGTCATTTAGTTTTTGACAGCTTGTTTTGCAGTTTATAAGCCAGTTTACTGACAATCACGAACATAAGTACAGGAGGACGTGTCTGAGGCATATGAATGCCTTTCAAAGCTTACTTTTCTAAGGGACAGAAACCATATTCAGTGGCATTTTGGTATGTTGTATATGGTTATAGTATATATTAAAAGGCATTAATGGGTCGCAGAAAACATGAAAGTTTAAATTTGTTCAACTAGATGACATATACAGATCAAATACCCGCAGGAAAAGTAGATCTTAATTGTGTAGAGTGTCTAATGTGTAATGCATCAATAATTTAACCGACATGAAACGCCTAACAAAATGCTAATACCCATCAAAGAGACTGAGGGGGAGCCTTTGCAGTCAATGGCACTGTAATAGAGGCGGGATGGCGACACTCTTTTCTTAACTAATGGAAGATTCCCATTAGCACAAATCAATGCTCAGCTTTGTTAATCCAGACCCAGAACTTAGTTAGCATAAGGAAACCACAAGAGATCTACATATCCACATTATATATAAAAGCAACTCCCACCAACACTGGTTTCTTAGCCCTTGTCCTCAACTGCAAAACTATTTTCATCTACTTTGGCGCGTACATGAATTTAAGGCATCGATTGTTCTCAAGGATCAGACGAAAATATGATGCACACATCGGCACACTGCATAAAGAAGCATATTATACAAAGAAGAAAAGCGGTTTGTGTTTTTTCCCCGTGTGTTGGGGTGCCAAAGAAACTCACATTATTTGCAACAAAAACTTTTCTTAAACTGTATTTTTGTCTTATTTTCCAATTTATAAGATTTGTTTTCAAAGTTTTTTTTAATTTGTTTTATTTTTATAATAAATTAATTAATATGGAAAAAAAACCGTCAAGCTATAATCTTTGAGAACAAGTCTTAATATTTTATGCAGTTTTTTGTTTACAGGAAAAGAAGCCAAAAATACTTAATAAGAAATTTGTTTTTGTTTTTGTTTGCAGTACTCATCCTAAAAACCCTAATGACTCTCTTGCAGGGCTCTGCCATATTTACTAATGATGAATTCCCCAACATTCCCATGACATTTCAATATCCGGCTCTTTCATACATGTTGCCGGAGCTGGGGAATCCCATCTGGTCAGATTTTGATGGGAATCATAAGCCTTGTACAGTATAAGCAAAGAGCAGAGTGTGTTTATCTTGGTGCGGTTGGGTCTGGTGCTCATGGGAGGTGAACATCAGGAGGCACTGAGCGTCGACAGAGCGCAAATGAGGAGCGGAGAGAGAGAAAGTGTGCACAGCCTTCCTGCTCTGGATCCACGGGCACCCATGCCTGTAAGCAAACGCAAACACAACCGTTGAGAAACACTCTCAATGGAGAGAAAGAGAGCGTTGTGGTTTAAATTATAAGAGAACTCATTACTAAATCAAAGAGAAATTGCCTAATAATGTAGATTACAATTTTTAAGAACAAAATGAGGTCTGAAAATGTTTATATATATATATATATATATATATATTAGTGCTGACAAATGATTAATTGTGATTAATCACATCCAAAATAAAAGTTTTGTTCACATAACATGGATGTCACATAATATACATATCATCATATTATGTAAAAAATATGCATTGGTTCAGTTAAATGGCTCAGTTTTACAAATGTAACATTTGATATATTCATGTTATAGCTTATCTAACATATTCCATGTCAACTTTTGCATCTAATGTACTCTATTCATGGAAAGAACCATTACTGAGGAAAGAATCTTCTGAAAGAATCAGGTTGAATCTGAAAGCAAATCTGTGCATGAAGGGGGAGAGAAGTCGAGCACATTTTGATTGTCTCCCATTTGAAGGAGTGAAGAAATTGGGGGGGATTCTCGCTAATTTATATGCAGCTCCGGCTGCGCGGTGACAGAGATAGATAGCAGAAGAGCGTGCATTTCTTAAAAGGTCGGATTCTGCGACACGCTGAAAGACTGAAGCGAACAGAGCTAAATATTTAGGCATCCAAACTGACTGAATCCCCATTAAGAGCTTATCAATGCCAGCGGAAGACGAAATAAAAGATGGCAACAGGAAATGACTTACTGAGTTGGTGGATGTGGATGGGCTCGCTTCCTTCCCCCAAGCCTCCTTCACTGAGGGTCTTGATCTGAATGACGTAGTTGTCGTTCGGATTGAGGGTCAACTCAACCAAGGTTTTGTTGGTGATGATTGAGTACATGTCGTTATTCCGGTGTCTTCTGTACAGCACCTGCAGATGACGGCACCCAAATCAATCATAAGCTTGGTTCAGAATATTAACACTAGGGCTGTCAATCATTTTTGTTTTTTGTTTTGTTTTAATATGAAGTCCATCAATTAAATGCCTCACAATTAGTGGCATTTTTACAACAAAATCCCCCAAATGAAGATTTCTATGATAGAATTCTAAGATATAGCATTATTGGTGGTAATACAATATACATACAGGACTGATGAAATTAATTTATGTTTGTGGTAGTTTAATATTTAGAGCTAGTTTAAGAAACAACAGTAATATAACAACATATATATATAACCATGAAAGGAGTTAAACACAGGTGACGGCCTGTTTTTCTAGATAATGTTTACCGATGCTAATGGCTAGTGTTTTTCCCCTGAGCTTCATGACTGTTTTCCCTTGTGGGGAAATTAGCACTGTGAGAGCTGTTAATTGCATGCATGTGTAATTAAGAGAGGTGGAACGAGACATGAAATAGCATATGCTGTGCTCTTATCTATAAAAACACACAAATGAATGTTTTTTTTTTCGGCCATGTAACCGCCATATCTTTGCAGCTAAATTACTGCACCCCAACAACCCTTATTATGTATAATCAATAATATCAGATGCAAATATGCATTGCAGCTCCTGCCGTTATTGTTTGGCTCACAATGGAGGAATGGAAATGCCTGACTGCTAAAAGGAAAACAATAGATAACCTTCGGTGAAACTTATAAAAGTTCTCAATGCATTTACTGGGTGCAGAGAGATAATATCACTCACTATGTATCCGGTGACCTCAGATTCAGTTTCGAGAGCGATGACGGGATCCCACTGCAGCACGAGCTGAGAGCCAATCAGATTCCACTCTACGTTCTGAGGAGGCTGTCCAGGTGCTGTGGATTGATGTGGAGGAAAAAAAAGGGCAGAAAAAGAAATAAAGGGTTCACAATTCACGATCAACTGTGCAACCGCTTTTGATAACACCAAAATGTTTGAAAAACCGACTAGTACCGTCAGCAGGGGAAGTTTATTTTAACTCAAATCTGTTGCTAATTCAAAACCATTTCTATCACAGAATGACTTGGAAAGTGTGATGCATTCTAATTGGATACAATTAGTTTTCACATTTTTGGTATTGTGTGTTTTTTATTGAATATTCCTGGTTTTAATTTAGCATCTAAGTTTAGTGAGAGTTGTTTAGCCCTTTGGGTCAATTTCTGCTGCTTTTAAATGCTTTAAAAATAAACTCGCCTTGACTTCACTAGACTACTGCAAAAATAGATGGTTGAAAACTCTTCAGTTGGAAAAAACACCTTCAAGTCATGTCACAGCAGGTTTAAAGCATGCATATAGACTTATAGTCCAAAAGTTATAGGTTTTCAATTTTTCACAGACATAACTCAAAACACAAAGTGTGAATGTACAATTTTTATGTACTAGGCGCCTCAAGCAAATAAGCCTTTTGAAAACTTTGAGAGATTTGATGTTACCAAAAAAAAACCACACACACTATGAGGCAGAAATAGATTCCTATAACATTCAGCAGAGTAAAAAATAAAGGTAAATTAAACTAACATACTGCAGATGAGTAAATGATATCTTCCAGATGCAAACATCGAGTTAACGTGTAAGCAACACACAAGCACAGAATGTTCTATGAAACTGGTTTAAAGTGGACTGTGCTTACGTGGTTTTTTGGTGGTAACGTTGACAGGTACAGACTGGGGGCCAGTTCCTGCGGTATTGAAGGCACACACTGCTAGGTAATATTGAGTGTTCCCCTGCAGGCCGCTGACATTCACTGCTGTGTAGTTTCCAGTGATCCGCACTTTACCCACCGTATCTGGCTTTGTGTCATCTTCCCAGTACACCACCTGTTCGCCAGGACACAAAACAAGGGCATTTAATATATCCTTGACTTTAGTTGTAAATAGCTCTATGCCAGAACAATTACAATCACTCTTGCAACCTTTTGTGACCCTAAATATGCAGATTTTTGCCTCAAAAGAAGTGCTGCTATAAAAATCTAAATGTCTTGGCACATTCATTTTACTTAATTTAAATAGTTGCTAATGGAAATATGTCAATTGGGTTAACATAGTAAATGCCAAGAATTTGTATCTGCTGCCAAAGAAGGTGAGATATGATTTGGATGGAGTTTATTACATTCTATGAAAGTTTTTATATTTAAGATTTCTAATGAGTCTTTTAACAAGGAGTGATCTCTTCAGATATTTTTGATGCATGCATTTGACTTCATTTATATTATTCACTTCATTTAGCTGATCATTTGTGTCAGATTCTCTTGAGGATATGAAATTTCAATTAACATTTAGATGTGTGCTAGGTGAGAAACAATTAGGCAGTGGAAATGAAATAATCAATTATTAACTCCGGGACATACGTAATATCAATATTAAGGCATTAAGTATAGGAAGATTTAAGCCAATTTCAAAATTAGACATTAATGAGATCTGCCCAAGGGAAGCATACTTCTGAATTATTTCTTTTCTACCCTTTGCTCTCTCTGTATTTGCAGGATGCAGTACACTGCATCATTCAGACTTGAAAACACAGTAAAAAAGAGAAATTGTGAAATACTTTTACAGTTATAAACTGTTTTCTTTATCAAATATTTTTAAATGTCATTTATTTTTGTGGTTGCACCACTGAGTGTTTTAGCAGTCATTACTATTAAACATTATTAAGATAATTAGACATTATTAAATTGATATTAACATTGATAACAGTTGAGCTAATTCAGAATTCTTTGATGCATAAAAGTTCAAAACAAAAGCATATATTTGAAATAGAAATCGTTTTGTAATAATGTAAAAGCCTTCAAAGCATCCATGCTAAGTAAATGTTATAATTACTCAAATAAATATATAAATAAATAAAAATATATATTATATATCAAACCATTCAAGGTAAATTTGTCCTGTTATTCCAAATTTAATTCCAATTAAGCTTCCCGTAGGTGTGACAAATGCATGTAAATTCATAGACTGGAAAGAAGACCGATATTCTTGCTTCCACTGAACAACAAGATGTCTAAATTATTATGCAGATAATGTAATCGATTTTAAAAAGTAGCAATAAATTAGAAAGTTGATGCATTAGTAGTCTCAGACAGTTGGTTTTGTGCAAAAGGAAATGCAGTGATAGTTTAAAAAGGAATTTTCCATTTCAAATGCTGCAGGTGCTTCAAAGAACCATGAGCACAAAATAAATGGTATATATGCGCATACAGCTCAGTTCCTTGATCCATGCTGCTTTGATTCGGTCTTTCAGTCCTCGCTAACCAAAGATGAGACAAAAAATAAAACCTAAAAAGTTTTCGCCTCATCTAGAATCCAGTGACATGATAGTTCTATTCTTTCCAGACAATATGGCCGCTGCCATGGCAACGTGGCTGTTTTGTGCCGCAGGGCAGGGGTGACAGAGATGGAGAGAGTGGCTTGTGAGAAAGCGAGACTCTCTTTGCATTCTTGAAAGGCCAGTGGAGAGCTTTTATCCGGCTTCTAAGAGCCGCAGACATTTAACAAAGCAGCAGCGCTGTCTAAACACTGGCATTCTCCATGTTTGAGGGTGGCATGGGAGAGGTGAGAAGCACTTTTAATAATCGCTCAAGATCCGGATCGCATTATTACAGGGAAAACATGACATTTAATGTGGCCAACGGGAAGACAATGCAAATCAAACCTCATATCCGAGAACTCTTTCAGGGGTCGATGCGATCGGCTCCCAGGTAACTTCGATATCGGCCGCTGACAGACTTTTTGCTGAGACTCTCTCCAGCGCTACGCTCGGCACTGCGGAGGAATGGAGACATGTTGAGGCTCTTATTCCAAAAGCTTTACACAGCCATCGAAGTAAAATTGGATTAAGTCAGAGAATGAAGCCCCGGTCTCACCTGAGAGAGGCCCTACTTCATTTTAATGGGAATTGTGACTGACAGAGAAGGAGACAATCTGCTGGGAAAATTCAATTAACACTCTAGCACATGAATAGGCCTGTAAGTGTCTAGCAGGATTTGTTGTAACCTATAGCCGCAATAACTAATATAAGGTTGTCATTCGCAGTTTGAACGAGGGAGGAGGGGCATAAGCTGTCTCAATCAACTTATTCCATCATTCTCATTCAAGGTCACACCTGTATGTGTGAAAGGAGGGAACCGAGACAGTGTAGGAGAACGTGAAGGGACTACTGCTGAGTCTGTCTGTGTTTGTGTTCCTAATGTTTTAGCTCCACGGGCCCAAACAATGTATCGCTCACTGGCGTATATTGGTATTTTTTGGAAGATTAGACAAAAATTGCAAGCAGAAATCATCAGGACTATATGGGATATGAACTAATTGTATTATTTTGCTTATTTTCTAAAGCAAATATGTTGTTTTTGCTGAAAGTTTCGGTTTAGTGGATGATAACAAATAAAAAATCGTTTTGCAGTGCAATTCACAATATTTTTCTGTTCTTTTCCTTATGGTTAACATAGCATATAACAGGGATAACAATAACTTAGCATTTTAGACTGATTTCTCAAGTATCTGCACGCCGGAGTAATGATGCTGTAAATTCAGCTTTGCCATCACATTAATAAATTACAAGATGAAATATATTAAATTGTAACATTATATCACAATATTTACCAAATAAATGCCTCATTAGTATGCATAAGCAACTTTTAAAAACATAAAAAACTTTCAATGGAAGTGTAATTGATGTATATCTAAAGACCAGAATATCATATGATATCACATCAGATTGAACATTTAGTTCAAACATTGTACCTAACTAAAAAAATTATTATTATGAGGTAAAATCACTGTATTGTGCTACCTTTTCGTAGTTTATTGCTTTTTCTAAATATTTTAATGACTGGTCTGAGGTATATTCTATAACTGGAGCATACCATCTGGAAAAGAGGCATGCAAAGCTTTAGGGATATGTAAAGTGGGAGGAGTTGAATCTGTAGTTGGTGCACCTCTGTAATACCAGTGCACTTACATGATAACTCCTCAGAACCTGTCCACTTAATATAAAGTGTAACATTCTAGACACAAATTTTTTTAAGAAAAAAAAAATAAATGCATAAATGCACTCTACCTTCCTCTGCAGAGAACACTGTTGCGATACTGCTAAAAGGTCCTTCTCCGCGGTTGTTGAACGCTCCAACTTTGACGTTGAATGGCGAGAAAGGTGGGATGGTGTCATTGCGAAAAACGTAGCGGGTGACGCTGGGTGCAGAGATCACGGCGCGGGTCCAAGTGACCATTCCCACCGGCCGGAAAGCAATGATATAACCAAAGCCCTCTCCATTCTGCAACTCCTCTGGAACAGGCTTAGAGTGGAACACAAAACTATAGTGATATTAAAACAAATTGAGGTCAACACACCAACTGACCCACATGAAAGAGGGCTTTATTAGCACTTAGCTTAAAGAGCACTTTCTTTCTCTTTAATTATTATGCATGCTGTTTCATGACTTCATATTAGTAGAGAAAAGTGAAATGATAAAATTTCTCTCAAACATACAAGACCAACAAGTTTGAGGTCTGTAAGAATTGTTTTTATTTTTGAAAGAAGTAATTTATGCTCACCAAGGGCTACATTTATTTGATGAAAATACAATAAAAACAGTAATATTGTAAAATATGATTACAATATAAAATGACAGTTTTCTATTTTAATGTTAAAATTTTTAAATGATTATTAATGCATTTTAAATAAATAAAAAACAGCAAATCTGCTGCTCAAGAAAAATTTATATAAAGTATTAAAAATATTTTTTTTTTGTGATAAATATTTGTTTTTTTGGGGTTGGATTATTTGATTAATTGAATGTTCAAAAAATAGAACTCATCTTAAATCAAAACATTTTGTATTATTATATTTTACTGTTTATTGTTCAAATGTTTTATTTATTTCTTACACCCACCCAAATAAAATTGCACTGTGTCCTATTCTGTGATATAGAAACAATGTAGAAAAAAACTTAAATGTTAGAACGTTATTTTTATTTTTCTGTCACACCATAGGATACATTGCTCTATGTCAACTACCTATATAATAATTTTAAACTTGTTTTCCAAAAGTGTTAACTGTTTGCATCACTCTGCTTTTTACTGAAGTTGCTATTGTGCCACTAGTTACAGAATCGTAAGGTTCTCCAACTTGTTTTAGCATTTAGGTTACTTAAAAAAGATTAAATCAATAATACAGTTCATAAAAGGCTTTGAAAGTTCAAATGAAAGCTTTTCAAATGAAGGCAATTTCGTATGAATATTAGACTTTCCCTTGCTAAATGCCTTATTTCCTGAAACAGAAAGAAGCATATTTGTGAAGAAAAAACACTTCAAAGAAACTCTCTGGCCCTAAGTTAACTTCCATTTGGAGGAGAAGTAAAGGCTGGAGTCCGGAGGCCAAGAGGGAGGGATCTTGGAGTGGGCAACGATCATAAAATGGCTACATTTCATTCTACACAATTAAGCACCGGCATTTAGCCCAGGCTGGCCGAGGGAGCAGTAAAATCTGACAAATGACTTACCTCCCATGTTATCACTAATTCCGATTTGGTACCTCCTCCGCCTCCGACATCAGTGGGAGCTGTGTCAGGCACTGCGGGCAAAAACCCAAAGAACAGATTAAAATGCTGCCGGCAGAGCACTGATTGGGATTTTTCATTGTATGTTTCAGCATCAAAAGTGTATCTACTTTTTCATCACAAAAAGACTAAACTAAACTATCTCTTTGAAAGAGATTCTACCTTTAAACCATCCCTCAGAAATGTGTGAATAAAAGAACGCATTTTCAGAATAGGTTTGAGTGTTACATGTGGAATAAAAGTGATGGATGTGACAGATGATGGGAAAATGGGAATGATGGGATGTAGGGTCTGCTCCAGTGCTTTCAATTTCAGTGCCTGTCTGGAATAAGTCTCACACTAGCATACTCACTAGCATCTTCTGTTCTGATCTTGGTAGACGGGGGACTGGGCTCTCCCATCCCGACACTGTTACTGGCCAGGACTCTGAACTCATATTCCACCCAAGCGTTCAAACCCACCACGGTTGCAGTCAGAGTGTTCCCATTGATCACCTCAGGAACTGAAGATTGAAGAAACAGTAAAACACAATAGCAACTATCTAAAATAAAATAGTTAAAGCACTAAAAGTTTATACACTAAAATGACTCAAATTGAAATGAATAAAACAAAATAGCTAAATAATAAAAAAATAAAATAAAATGACAAAACATAAAATTCTTAATTTAAAATAAATATAATTATTAATAATTATTAATTATAATTAAACTTACATGCAATTAATAAACTAAATATAATGAAAATGTAAATGTAAAATAATTAAAAATAAATAAAAATGACATAAAAAGCACATAAAAAGTGAAACTATATATATATATATTATATATATAGTAAATATAGTATATATAAAATTAACATAAAAGTATTTAAAAAAAAAATTTTTCTTTTATAAACTAATAGAAAGAAAAGAAAATCTTTTTTTTTTTAAACTGACTTTTGTTTCAATAATTTGTTCAGTTTTTCAGTTTTTTTTTCTTTTTAAGTTCAGAAAGATGAGAGTGTCCAAATCTTTTTTCAGACAGCACAGATTGTGTCCTTAACACACGGCCGCTGAAATGCCTGCCCGAATGCCGTGGGGATAGTTTGTAATGTGTGTGTTTCTAGTTTTCGTCTGTTTAGGGGTGTGAGGGGCAGCAGTATGTTGCCTGTCCGGTCGTTTGAGCTGCCTTGTTGAGCGTAGCAATGAAAATATTATATTTTACAAACTTCTCTTTTTTATTCCAAATATAAAAGTATTAGTTTGAATCGTTCGGTTTGTAATGCGTACCAAACTGAAAGCATCGTATCAAACAATTCAATACGGAGACGCATATCGTTACACCCCTAATATATATATCTATAAATAGCAAACATTTATAATTTGGTTACCACATAAACACTAACCAGCTGTTTTCAATCTCTCTATATATATATGTGTGTTTGTGTGTGTGTGTGTAAAATACATACTAATAAACTAATTAGTATTAGTATTAGTAAAAATGACAAAGGCACATGAAAAAGAAACAAAGTTAATTCTAATTCAAATCACTACACACACATTTTATATATATGTGTATATATATACACACATATATATTAAAAATACATATATATAAATCTGATGGGCTCCCATTGGCTGACACAAAATAGCATATGTTTGTGATGGGTGATGATGTACCTGTGTCGACAGCTTGCCAGCCGACAGTAAAAGGAGTCCTGGCCTGGATGACATATCCAGTAATGGGACTTCCATTGTCCTGGCCTGGGCTCCAGGACAGCTGAGCCGTGCTGTCTGTGACCTCCTCCACCACAACCAAGTCTGGGGGGCTGGGGGGACCTGACTCGATCACACAGCCCATATGGAATTGAATTAATTAGGAGTGTTTGATTATACGCCGCACCTGCTCAAACGTTAAACTGGCCCCATGCATTGTGCATATTGATGACTTAGAAACTGTCTCACTCTGATAAGAAGACAACTATTTGTTTAGGAGTGTGTGTTCTAAGGTGTTAGACATGGAAAGCGGTTTGTGCTTATGCATGCTTGCATGAGTTCGGTTGTATGTGTGTATGCTTGTATATGCGCAACTAAATGATTCACATTTCTTCTCCAAATAACTCTCTGCCATTTAAATGTTTTCTCTTCATTTGCACTGCATTCTGGGGGCCGTCGTGCTGCTTAGCCGATGTGTAAATGAGCCAATTAAAGACATCCTCTATGATAAACAGCTCCTCTCCAAACACCTGGTACAGAACCGTGATGTGTAATGACCATGAATACCAATGTGACTCACAAAAACAGCAGCGAAGACGAGGCCCCATAAAATATCCCAAGTGACACATTTAGCACTCTCTGAACTCTTGCTACTTTAGCAGTGCCCTTTCATTGAAATACACACCTCGCAAGAAGTTCTTCACTATGGAAGGTGGTTGTGTATATATCTACATATCTATACAGTATATGTATATATAAAACAATGGGTACAGAAGGCAAATATTGTGCATGTGGACATATAAACCGAAAACAATTAGTTCCTACCTTTAACAACCAATATTGCATCAGCAGACAAACTCTCGACGTCTGTGTCGACGAGACAAACGTACTTCCCTCCATGATTAAGCTGAATGTTCCTAATCATTAGATCACCGGAAAAGCTCTGCAAGAAAAGTGGAAATTACAATTAAATTCCAAATCTTAATAATTAATACTAATTTCTGTTGTTACAGCACAAGACACCACATCCACTCTTTACTGATAAACTGTTGTTTCTCAAAGTGTGATGCATTATCATTCATAACATCTTTCATGAATCAAAAGATAACCTCGAGGCATGCTCTGTATTTTTTGGCTGGTGCCATGAAATTCTGGCACTATTTCAAAAATGAGAGAACAGGTACTAGAAACCAAACAGAATTCAGAGGCTGATTCAGATTTTTTTATTCACCTTTCACATTTTTCTGTTCACATTTACGGGCAATGCGAATACATTTTTGCATCTTTCTGTGTAATACTTCATAGTGGAATTTAATTATTTTATATAAATAAGAAAAATCAAGCATAAAATAAAGTTAAAACAAACAAACAGATATATATAAATCAAATTTGATTTCAAATCAAAATTTTTATCAAAATTTTAAATCAAAATGGTAAATGCCATATGCATTGATATTTTATATTAATGTAATTTTATTATTTGTACTGTTTACTCCGTGGTAACTAAAACTAAATAAAAAGCATTAACTTAAGTTACTTAAGTAAATGATACTACTAACCTAAAAAAAAAAAATATATATATATATATATATATATATATATATATATACAGTATATATATATATATATACAGT
>JAUCMT010000114.1:17375339-17418766 GCA_032357475.1 Enteromius thamalakanensis
CAGTATGTATACTGTATAAACATACACACACACAAATCAGGAACAATTTAAAATAAATCAGTAATAAATCATAATTCATTTTACAAAGATTTATTCAACATCAAAACTATGTAAATATCTTTGGCACTCAAATAGGACTAGTTTACGTGGTCATCAAAATAATATATAAATACATCAAATAATTAAATAAAACTATCTGTTTTACACAAAAGAAATCAGATTTTGGACACTTGCAACTGCAATTAGCTTAAATAACGAAGGTCATGTTTTCAACAGCAATCTGTCAAGTATAGCGTGTTATGACGTGATTTTTAGGTGTGCTAATGTTCCTTCTCTTGCACATTTCTGCAAACGTAGACACTCATCCCTCCCTTTAAAATGGCTGCTGTGGACCTAAATAAACAGTCTCAGTGACTAGCCTCCGGGATTCACTCAGATCCAGCTCTCTCAACCACACAGGAGTTCAGTAAAACACACACACTGTGGCTAATTGGCAAGACGATACTAATTATTCCACAATTACATAAGCCAGGAACAGGTAAATGAGCAAATGCCGAGTGAGAGTTAATTTTGTTCCAGATAAGTATACAGAACATTAAAATCATAACAAATCTGCATTTCTAGTACATATTTCAAAAACATGAGCTTTTCATACTCTAAACGAAGACACTGCTAAGTATAAGACAGCAAAACATGTGAAAGAAGCAAAATACATTAACTTTCACAGAAAGCGTAATGTTCTCTGGTTCTGATTAATTGACATCTCATTTTAACTGATCACTTTCCAAAAATAAATAATCAGTAATAAAATAAAATAGCAAGTACTTATACTACTTATAACAGAAATAGGTTTGCAGCCACAGTTTACCTCACTGTTTCTCCCTTGCTTATAAATAAGAATACCCAGAAGTTAATACAAGCCTGAATCCTGTATATCTCATTGAAGTCTCTAGTGGTCTATACCAGCCCCAAACCACAGAGCACTACTCTACTGTAATAATACATGTAAGTATCTGATGCACTCTAAGCTCTCAAACAAGACAAGCTCTTATTTTTGACTGTGGTTTTCTCTCTATCAAGTTCAATTCCTATAAAAAATCCCTTAAACCCAATATATATATATATAAAAAAAGCCCATTCTATGGATAGATTCCAAATTTTCAGGATTGCATGAGAAGACTGCAGAGCGGGTGATGTTTAATTATGTTAATGGACCCATCAGAGGTTGTTGAGAAGGAAGGCATAGTCTTTGGGTGCAGAGGAAGTGTGAATTTGTGAAAACCATATCTCATTATAACCCACATCTGCATATGTCAATGTCATTTGTAATTGTCCTTGAGAGAAACCCCATGTATTAACTTAACGTAGCCACTGCCACATCCCAGTAAAAAGCCTGGCTGTAGCTTTAAGGGGCCTGAATCAAGATCATGAAAATAAGCAAAAGTGGTGTTCATGTGTTTATTTTATAATAAATTATATAATACACTACTTTTATAATATATTTCACTTCTTTTATCAATTAGAGAAGTTAAATAGACAGTATAATATAATTTAAATCACATTTTTCTGCTGAATTAAATTCAAGAAGTTATGCCCAGCAGATAAACCATCTACTCCTGTGCTTTTCAAAAATAACGTTAGCCAGGTTTCAAATCCTGGAAAGAAAATTATCAACAGCTGTTTAGTATTCTGCTCAAACCCCCAGCCAACTAAAGGAAAATCTAAACCAAAACAGCTAAATTGAATGCGACACAACACAAAGCGTTCCTCGAGGCAACATTTCAATTCATTGGAGTACTGTGGCAATAAGGAATTGTCTCCCCTGAGATGTAAAATGTCCTGTGTAACTGGAAGGGTAAAACGGGAACAAGACTCTTAATTGATCTGGCCTGTTTCCCTGGTTCACTCTGTAGAGCGCAGCTGTTTGGTATACATGTTGAATGATTCACAGTCAATGTAGGTCAACGATGGAATGACCCAGAACAAGATGGCAAAATTTATCCCAAGAATCCAATTTCAAACTACAGACATAACGGAAGGCAAGTCTCTTTGAGAGAGACCATTCAAAGTCCCAATGGCTTGTTCCTGTCCAGTGCAATGATTAGACTAAAACCCAGTTACAGTGCTTCAAGTCCTTGTGTTTGAGATCTATTCAATAAGATAGTCTTTATAACATGCTGGGTTCTTCGGTTTGATTTAAAGGATTAGCACCTATAACTAAAACTAATTAACTCCTACTCCTCCTACTCAGATAAAATAAATGCTCTAACAACATGAATTTTGTTTCACATAATTCTCATGCCAGATTTCTTATTGATGTATTAAAAAGACCATATTCTACATTTCTTAAGCATTCATTTGTTTACGATGAAAGCAATTGTTATACTTTACATATTTAGTCATTCATTTCTTTTATAAATAAAACAGACTGCAGACATTTTTATAAATGGTTTATGAAGGTTAGATTATGTCTACACAGTACATCAAACCCTTATTTTAAAACAGCAAGGAAAATCCTGTTTTCCGAGATATCTTCTCTATAAATTTTTCATGCCTGGAGGTGTTGGTGTGGGATGAGGGTGCTGAGGTTGCAATACAGCCCTAAAACCACAATACTCACCCCTCCTACTCGCTCAAAGTGGTCAGCGTCCTGATGGAAATCAATAGGCTGACCGTTGAAGGCCCAGGAGAAGGCCACGTCCAAGGCTGGATCGGCAGTCACCTGGCAGGGCAGCACTATGCTCTCACCCACCGTGATCTCTGAGCTGCTGGGGCCCTGGCTGATCCTCGTGGGCTCTGTTAGTTACAGTGTCAACACAGTCTGTCAGTTTAGCTCTGCGACAAAACTGAGGTGAGAGAACCACTTCTGTAACCAGGCAAATAACAAGACCATTTTTCTTTCTAATTTAAAAAATCCAGTGAGCTGCCACCAGAAAAGGCATTTTAAACCATCATAGGCATGATCCTGACACATGGCTTCATGGATTATCCCTTACTTATATATACATATATATATAATCAATTAGAATTACAAATAGAAATATGCTTAGAATGCAATATATAAATATGCTTAACAAAATAACATAAATATAAATAAAAATGCATGTGTATTTAAATATATAAATATATATGGCACAGACACATTTACAGAAAAAAGAAAAACTGAAAAATTCGGAATAAATTTATTTAAAAAATGTTAATTAGCTGGCACCCGTGTTTTTCAGAAATGAAATTGGAAAAATTCTAAAATAAATGTATCAAAATGTTACTGTTGTCCCGATAAGCAATAGGCTGTGGTTTAGCGATTTTACCGCATTCTATGGTGGTTTATTGCTGTAATATACTTACAGTACTACACTTTCCATATGGGGGCTATTAATTTGAAAGAACATAAAGTGGATTTTAATAAGAGCCAAATGAATTGGCAGCATGTCTTCTGTGAGCAGAATACAGTTGACTGAAAACACTTTGTAATGGAAAGGTCATTTTAATTAAATTACATTAAGGGGGTCAACTGCTGGTGCATGACAAAAGCATAATGAGAGAAAAATACATGGAAGGGAAAAAAAAGAAACCCTATAAAAGACGTATGGGCTCACACAGAGGCCTCAGTGGTATAAAGCTAATGAGTTTCTTCTGATTTACCATGAAATACTGCTGATTAAACCCGCAACCTACATAGTGAAGAATAAGAATGAGGAATAACATTCATCCAATAGCTTAATAAAGGGGATAACAATCCACATGGATAATGGCCACGGCAATTATGGATGACCTTAACAATGAGTAATTAATGAAACATGGACTGGTGTGTGTGGAAGACTGAAACAGGAACTATTCAGAACACTAGAGAAGAGAGTGTTATGCCTTCCACAACATAGAAGGCCTTCTTAAAGTGACAGCTCACCCCAAAAAAGAAAATTATATTATTTACTCAATTTCACGTTGTTTCAAATCCTTATGCCTTTATTCCTTAAATTACAAAAGGAGATTTTTTTATGCAATTACAATAAACAAGAAATAGCCACAAAAGTATTATTAGAGCTCGACAGTAAAAATTGCCTCATGGACCAGGCATGTAAAACAGCGCAACAAAGAGTTATTTTACATTTAATTATTACATTTCTGTTCCTGAATGCTTATGTTAAACCTACCTGAAAATTTAAAGCTTTTTTAATACATTTCGATCACTGTTCTATTGTACTGACTTGTACCATTTCTTGTAGCAAATCTGTTATTTTTTATTTTTTATGACTTTTCACTTCTTCTGTAATGATTATAGCTTATATTAAGCTTGTAGTGTTTGCTGTATTTGTAAAAGTGGAAGTTAGAATTGAAAAATTTAACTGATATTTTTTATACAATTATTTAATTTCATTGTAATGTGTTGTTATTAATTAAATTCAATTTAATTATATTCTATTGTGGTAAGGCACATTAATAAAAAAAAAAATTAAATAGTGCTAAGAGTTAAGCTCTGATTATAAAATTTTATTAAGGTAGCCTATACAATTTATGAATTGGGAATCGAACATAAATTTAGTATTTCTAGTGCCATGATCTACAGGAAATCTACAACACAATTCATAGAATTTTAAAGGCTTGATCTCTGAAAGGAAGCTATTTTTTACCAGTAAGTTTATGTGGTTCACAAATAATTCTTTCACAAATCGGAAGGACTTCTCAAGTTAAACTTTATGCCCAGTTCCATTTGACTGGTCGTGGCTGATAGTGAACAAAGACATAAAATACTTAAAATACAACAGACTTTAAATACAACACGATTCATATGACTACTTAAATGTGGTTGTTTTGTCCTTTTCTGAAGCTTTAATGCTCCAGTCAGAACTCACTGTAATAGCATTAAGAACAATATACATTATCTTTTTCCCTTAATACAATTGTTTACATTTTTTATTTTGGTTTCCACAGAAAAAGAAAAAAATCATGTGCTTTTGAAACAACATAAGGGTTGACTAAAAGTTAAAAATAAAAAAAAAATTATTGTTCAGTTAACTATTCCTAAGTGAACTATTCCTCAAATAGGAGTTTGAAAAGGTGTCTTAAAACTTTTAAACATAGAGAGTTGATAACAAAAGCCATTTGTCTTGAAATAGTGTGGCGCCATTGTGTAGGACTTCTCAGTGTGCTTGGTTATATAAAACAAATCTTGCGCTTTGTGATTTTTTGACTTGAAAGGCTGACAGCAGTGACAACAGAAACTTAGAAGAATGGAGTTGTCAGTTGGCTAATACATTTCTTGAAACAGCTGAAGCAATGCATCATGATATGTGCTAGATGTGGCATTTCATTCAAAGCTAATCGAATTTAAACCATCAAGAATACAGTATCTGAGTCAACAACAAAAGTGGACCGGACGGAGCATTGTCTGCACATAAAAATAAATAAAGAAAGCTGTTATTCATCCAAAACTACTTTAGGTCCTAAAGCTAAACAATTATCAAAAGAAACCAAGACTATTTAGAGAGAGATGAATCAGCTTTTTATGCTTTTTACAAAAAAGAAACTTTATTATGTCTTTGTTTGGATAGTAAAAAAAAAAATCTTTTGTCTGGCTTTTTGCTATTTTCTTTTATATTAATAGAGAAAAGAAAGTGGCTGTGAATAACGAGGCGAGAGAAATAGTGGAGAACCGGTTTTTGAAAACGTTGCAAGCCGTATTCGAACCTTTGAATGTTGATCTAAAAAACACAGTGACTTACCTGTGATTATCAGTCGTCCTGTTGTGCTAGCTGTGCCAAACTGGTTTTTAGCGATGCACGTGTAAGTACCTCCATCTCGCTTAGTTACGTTGGCAATCTTAAGAGTCCCATTCGGCAAGAGAGAAATCCTAAAGGTGATAGATAATGTATTAGCATCACCAAGACTCACATGGCTTCAGTGTGATAAAATAAAAACTCCAAAGCTAAATACCTTTCGCTTCTTTGCAGTATCTCAGTCCCTCTTTTCCACAGGCTAATGGCTCTAGGCGAAGCATGTGGCCTGCAATCTAGGCTAACGTCACTACCCGAGCGAGCCTTAAGCACGCGGCTCAAAGGATTCTGGGAGAAGCTGGGAGCAGAGGCTGTAGGAGACAGAGAGATTTGGTCCTTAGACTCACACTTAAAGCCTCAATGGAATCTGTGATGAACAGCAATTGACGTTCAAACGGCCTCTGGCAAAAAAAAAGGAAGAAAGCCTTTAAGAAAAGTCTAAAGGACTTAACAAATAGAGCTGTCCGCTTCCACTGGCTTCTTCCAGGCCATTTGTCTCAAACTAAAACTTACATTCTAGTGGGCCGCTCTGTGCCGTGTCTTCAATAGATGCCATTTATTTGAAACTGGCCTCGTACGCACAATACTGGCCAATGTGTTGTAATTAAAATGAATGAATTTCAGCAAGCGCAGACATAATTTCACAATCAATACTGGGGAAAGATGAGTGTTACAATGGAGCACTTAATCAGACGGATGTTTTCAGTGCTGCCTTGTAATTTGAGCCTGGGCTGTGACTACACCGTAAAGTTTTAGCATTCAAATGAAGGATGGAAAGCAGGCAGTGAAAACACAAGAGGTCGTACCAAGCACCATCAGTTCGGCGCTGGAATAAATAATGCCATGCTTGTTCTCTGCCACACACTGATACATCCCGCCATCTGAGAGGTTTAGTGAGGAGATGGAGAGAGCGCCATTCTCTATTTGCATTCGGCCCTGTAGACATAAAAACAAACAAAGTAAAATGGTTGCTATGCGGTTGCTAGGGCATTGCTGGGGTGCTTGATTACATGGTTGCTTACTGGCCCAAGTCAAGAGAGACCCCAGCCAAGTTTCAATGATATTCTGGTTGCTAAATAAGGACTGGAGCCTTCATTCAATTAACTAAAACTATATATTTTAAAAAAGGAGGTTTCTTGAAATAAAATAAATGTTAATAAAAATGCATAAGTTACGCTTAAGCCCTATTCAGATGGGACTTTTTGGCAAACTCAGTGATCCTCTGAGAAATCAAATCCTGTCCGAACGCAAATGTCTGTTATCGCTGACATTATTTCTCATAATGCATTCCCTTGTGTATTTTGACCAGATGCTTCATGCTACATATGTACAAATTACATATGGTTTTACTACAAATAAAATAGTTAATCATGGTTTTGCTGTGCTAGCCATAACCATGGTATTTATTGTGATTTTAGCTAGTTGCCACGGAAATGTTTTGATTTAATTTAAGCTGATGACTGTAAAATGACTGCAACTAAAAAAACATGACTGTACTACAACTTAAGTAAGAGCATCTACGGCATATCGCGTTGGCTAAAACACACAAGGAAACGCATTGTGAAAAAGAATATCACAGGCATCGATTATTTATTAAAGATTAATCTACATTAATATTACACTTATAATGTACAGTATGAAAATGGATATTTGTTAAATACATCTAAATTGTGTTTTAAAAGATTCAATTGGTAAGATGAGAAAATGAGAGGATGGTAACCTTAAAAAAAATATAAAAGTTAAAAAATATTGAGACTGAGCAGAAAAAATTTAAAATCCCATATATATCCAATAACAACCAATAAAAACTGAAGTATTGGCCAACAACCAATTTATTGTGCACTCTTACAATTTTGAATGATGCCTTTTTTGTTTTATAACACAGCTGCATTCTAACACTGAAAGTATGTATAGTCAAATATCTAAGGATGGGTTAAAAGAGGGTGGAAAAGGTTATAAAAGAGAATAAAGAAAAACGCTGACCCTCTGCTCCAATGAACAGAAAAGAAATGTTGAACGTAGCAGTGAAATACTAATGGCCAATTCATTTGGCATGGGCGCCCAATTGGAAAAGTATGTGAGACAGGTAGGGAGGTGTTGAGCTGATGGTCCTGCTAATGGAATAGCAGACATTTAAGCCTATCGGCAGTTCTTAAGGGCTGAACTCAGCACAAAGAGTCACAAGGAGAGAGTGACGTGATGTGTGATGGAGGGGTAGGGAGGAGGTATGGGTCACTCTCTGCTTGAATGCAGGTCACATCTAATGGAGTCTTTCTGCTGCCTTATAACTGCTGATGTTTGTTGATGGGAGTCTCTTCTACTTAAACAGCTGTTGGCTTCTTTTTTGCCTTGCTTTTATGTCAGCATTGAGAATTTATGTTTGCATTGACCTTGAACCAAAGTAAGTGGAGATAAAGCTTTCATTCTCATTTAGAAACCGCAAAGTACCTCTGATATAAGAGTTTCTCCATTCTTCAGCCAGCTGTATGAGGGTTTTGGTTTCCCATTGGCTTTGCATTCCCAAAACAGATTCTCCTCAATGGACAATGATGTGTCCGTCATCGTCTGCAGCCAATGAGGAGTGGCTACGGAAAGAGAGTAAATTAATAAATCAAAACATGAATGAAGGGTCGATGATGGTCAGATCCAAGAATACACAAATGAAAAGTTACTTGCAAATTAAGACCAGCCATATTACCCAAGGCTGATGAATTCAAAGGCCTTGATAACAGAAACAATTAAAGTAAAAGTTCACCAAATAATGAAAAATCTGTCATCGTTTTCTCACCCTAAGGGTAATTTGAAACCTGTATGACTTTTGTCTGTTCAAAAATAACTGAGTTAGGCTCTCTATATATATATATAAATATATATATTCTAACAAGTCTGTTTTTCTATCTGAAGTCTCCCTATACGTTCCATGACAGATTTCTTCAAACAAACCATCAACAAACAAAATCATTAGCTTTGATTAGCTCGTAAAGCCTTGTCTCTTGTCAAAAGGCTCGATGAACACTGCCGGCCGTAAGTGACATTTGAGTCCGTGTACCATTCCTATCAATGACAGCGTATAATCTTGTATCTCCCTGTTTCCAAGTTATCTTGTATCTCCGAAAAAACATGATTTTGGGGAAATGTTGTGTTAATGTTGGTACACAACAGCATATGATAGCAATATAAGGTATAAAACCAACTTTCACTAATGTTTAATAACTGAAAAAATATGCCGTTTCTTTATTTCCTGAAAAATAATGGTTTTGGAGTTGGAGATAGCCAACACCGAGCTTCGTGAATGTCTGCAGTGATAATTAACAAACAGACATGAATCCTAAAAGCTAAAAATCCCCAAGAAAATCATGAATTTTTACTTTACTCCTACCTCTGACGCCGTGATGGTGCAACGAGTATAAACTCTACGCACGCCTTAAAGCGCATTTTACGTCCAGACTAGTCTTACGACCGGACATAAGTCCAGCTGGTGCAACCGCCCACAAACGCTATCTTACATGCAGTATGAAATGAAAATGGCATTTACTAAAGACAGTCTTCCTTCAGAAAATACAGCGATATATTTTTTATTTTTATACGTGCATTGGGTGCTCTTGTTTATTCGACGAAGCCTTTCGGAAAATGTTGATAGGGTGAGGTCGCTACAAATAAATGTATGGTAAAACAGATCCCACAGCACAGTAACCTGAGAGTCCAACATCATTACTCTTCATTAGCTGGGTAACCAGTCCCATAAACAAACATAAGAGACAACTTAACTTCTGTCTGTATATAATTCAGAAAAAATATATACTGTATGTGTCTACATTTTTATATACATAATAAATATAACACACATATATATTAGTTGAACTATTACTTCAAATTTACTTTGTAAACAGGTAACATGCTTTTGCAGCAAATCCTAAACAACATCAAACTCACTTAAATTGCTGTAACCCCTGAACCCCTTTCTGATTATTATTATCATTATTAGAAAAGGCTACAATATTAGAATCACATAAGCTGCTTTACCATCTCGTGGCTTGCCATACACCCACTCGCTAGTCTGTATAATACTGAGAGCATGCTTGATGTTCCTATAAAACAAACAATAGACGACCCATTTCACAAGAGCCATGTGAATATGAATCCAACTACTGAAGTGAGACGCTCAGTGAATATGTCAATTCTATCACACTACAGGCACATGCTCCGTTCCACGCTACAAATCCTTTGACCTCCTTCTAGAAGCTTTATTATCCTTTCAGCTGGCAAACACTCCACTGCCACATATAGAGTCTTGAGTTCAATTAACAAATTCATACGATTGCATTTCTCCCCACAAATGTTAATTTAAAAGGCCTAGGATAAGACCTATGAATCCTTTAAGACCGACACCAATCCAGTGCTTTTTAAACGGCTTGTTTTCTGCAGGAAGTCAAATAGCGGAACAGAGAATCTACTCTGGCAAGGCAAACTCCCTTTTTCATTTATCCTACAGAATTGTATTACAGTTTCACAGAATACAGATGCACAAATTGCATTTAGGCAGTCGGTGCAAATACAGAAAGCCAAAAGAATGCCAAGTGCATATTAGATTTTATTATAGGGCACAAAGGGTATAAAATTATTAATGCAACAACGCCATACATTTCAAATTAAGCTTGACTTTTTATGGAACGCCACTGTGACCTTCTACTATGAGGTGCTCATTGCAGAAGGTCACAATCACGTGGATCATGAAATGTCATGTCTCTCAAGGACACAAGTCAAATGAGACACTGGTTGTGAAATGTTCTCACTCTGAGTTATGACACAATGGCATAGCAAGGTCGAGTGTTGTTTTACGTGCCATAATGACAGTGTCAAAATTATGCCACTCAAGGTAGTTTAGAATTTAAGCATCTATAGAATCATATAAAAAATACAATCAAATAAAATACTTACTGTATCTTATTGTATTCATTGTTTTTAATAAACTGATTTTTATACAATTTGACCTGCTACAATTTAATCTAAAATAAATTATAATCACTTCATCATAATGAATCATAATGTTCTTTTGCATAAATACAAATTGGATACTACAAAACACCTCCAAATGAATAAATAACTGCAGCAACATACCATCTACTGATTTATTACTGCAGTTCCAATGCAGCGCAGAAATGCCATATGGCAACAGTCATGTTTTTTTCAAGTTACTGTAAAGCTTTATGAGACAAAAGTGAGTTGTCAGCAGATTAAAGAACAAATTCCAGAGGTAGAAGAAATACACACATATGTGTAAAAATAAATGAAAGGAAAATGATATATTGACAAGGTTGTTTGTAGACTGTTAAAAAAAAAAGAAAAAACATTTAAATAACCCCCTCAAACGTTTGGGGTTACCTGGGTGAACTACGACTGATTTTTAGTTTTGTGACGGTTGTTCATGAGTCCCTTGTTTGTTCTGAACAGTTTAACTGAGCACTGTTCTTCAGAAAAATCCTGCAGATTCTTCAGTTTTCCAGCATTTTTTGCATATTTGAACCCTTTCCAAAGGTGACTGTATGATTTTGTGATCCATCTTTTGACACTGAGGACAGTTTAGTGACTCAAACACAACTATTGAAAAACTATCAAACATTCACAGATGCTCCAGCCGGGGGGGAGCGTGAAAACTTTTGAACAGGATGAATATGTTCAAAAGTTTTCTTATTTTGTTAAAATTTCTTTCTTTCAACAGAAGATATTTTTATATTTTCAGAAGACAACTGAAATACAATTTACCTAGATCTTCAAATTTCTTTAATGCATTGTCTTTCCTTCTGGAGCATCCGTGAAAGTTTAATAGTTTTTTAATAGTTGTGTTTGAGTCCCTAAACTGTCACAAAATGGATGGATCACAAAATCCTACAGTCACCATTGTAAAGGGTTAAAATATGCAAAAGATGCTGGAAAACCAAAGAATCTGCGGGAGCTGGAGTATTTTTCTAAAGAACAGTGCTCAGTTAAACTGTTCAGAACAAACAAGGGACTCAGGAACAACCGCCACAAAATAAAAAAAACAGTTGTAGTTCATCCAGGTAACCGCACACAGTAATAATAGCCAAGTGTTCCCAAACTATTGAGGGGGGTTATTTTAATAATTTTTTTGCCTTGTGTACTATTTGTAAACATCTTTTGTGTAAATATCCTTTTTAGGACATAACAAGCATTTTGTGTAATTTCAAAACATTTTTCTGCAAGGGTTATGCAAACTTTTGTATAAAACTGTGTATATATATAAATCATAAGTGAATAAGAACAACTCACCATGAAAAGACACACGACCCCTCGCAGCATTCTTTCCACGGCTGTTTTCAGCTATGCACTCATATGTCCCTGTGTCTTCTTGTTGAAAACTTGGAATCTCTAGAATGGCGTTAGAATTTTTCAGTTTGACTTTATTTGGGAACGAAACATCACTGGTTCTTCTCCAGCTGATCTTGGGAACTGGACTGTGAATCCAAAACAAAGCCACTATTAGAACATACAAACTAATTTAAAAGTTTATTTCCAGCAAATATACTTTTTAACTCAGTATGTTTATTCTCTCAAAATCAAATCATTTTCTTGACATTGCTTTTTAAAAAAAAAACAAAAAAAACACCATACACTGCATTCAAGCTATACGTTATATTATTATGTGTACAGCTGGACTTGCTTTTACATTTTATATATTTGACAGTTTCATTCAAATAATTCAATGTCTTTAATCATTCATTCATTCATTCCGTAGAACCAAATTTATGGCCTTGGTGATGCTGCCACAATATTCTACCAGCTACAGGAACTTTTTCTCATTCTCAGAATTCCATCTGTGGAATTATAAGGTTAACTCCAGAATTATGGTTTAACATAATGTTCGGTGAGAGGAAATCAGTTTGGCAGAAGCTTTTACCCAAAGTGGCATACACTACATCCAAGTTATGCTTTTTATGATTATGTGCAGATCTTTTTACATTTATCCATTGGCAGACACTTTTATTCAAAGAATTCAAGGTATTTTATTAGTCATGCATGCATTCCCTTGAAAACAAATTCACAATCTTGGCACATCCACTTTTACTTTTTTCATTTATACAGTTTCATTTGCAGAATTACAAGGTCAAAATTATGGTTTAATGTAATTATTGGTAAGAAGAAATCAATTTGGCAGTTGGTTTTATATGAAGTGACTTATATTTTTCATTCAATCTATGCATACTATTATTATTAATAATAATTATTAAAATTTTCGGGTCAGTACAGTTTATTCTGTAGTTATCCAGCAATAATGCATTCAATTAATCAAAAGTGTCAGAATGTATGTATTTCAACTACTCATTCCTAAAAAAAAAAAGTAAAATAAATAAACTCAAAAAATTAGTCAGCCAGTGTCAGCACCGAATATAATAATAAAAGATTCTCTAGCACCAAATCAGCATATTAAAATGACACTGAAGACTGGAGTAGTGGCTGCTGAAAATTGTAAAAGTGTAAAATATATAAAAATAAAAAGCAATTATTTTAAACCAGTGATACTGTTTTAGAGTTCTTTATTTTTAATCAAATAATTGCAGCTTAGTTGAACACAAGAGACTTAAACATTAAACATCTTACTGACCCCAGATTTTTATAGCAGATGCTTTTATCCATGCATCCATTTTGATCTGTTCTTGCATTTCTAAGACTGAATCCATGACACACCATCCTGGCACTGCTAGCTTAATGCTCTACCAGCTACAGCAACTTTGTCTGAGGAAGTGAAATTCCATAACGTTTGGAAAGAAAATCCATTTTCCCCTCATTTCTTCAAAAGCTGTACCCTATTAAGAAAATCTGAGTGTGAATGGGTGTGATTCACGTTAGAATCTGGGGTGGCCCGCTCCTTGTATAGTGTAAAAAGCTATCTTCTCCCGCTTTCAAAAAACCTGCATTAGCTCCCTCTTTAATGACAACCCTTCTGCTCTTCGTTTGAAAAGAAGCTTGCAGCTCTATTTCCACACTATTTAAGGGGTAAATCTTGCGGGTCATTGCTCTGTAAAAAGCTTCCGTGACAGATTGCAAATCGTATTAAGAATGAACCTGAAGTGCTGTTCGCAAATTCTGTGTATTTTGTAATGCGGGATGAAAATAAATAACGCTAAGCAAGGGTGTGAACTCAGGCAACAGTTAGCGGCGGTAGAATGCAGACAGACGCAGGTGCATGCATGTTGAACTTACTTTCCCAAGGCAAAGCATTCTAGCTTCAGCGTGGATCCTTTAGCAGCTGGAATGGTGTCGGGGAAATGAAGTTCTATTTTGGGCTCGTACTCTCCCATAGCTCCTGCCATGGGCAGACAATACAGCACAGATGCATACAGCATTGTCATTCATGATTTATGATATACAAGCTTTGTACTCCAGAATACAAGCAAAACAACAACAAACGGCAAAACACAAAGACCTGTCACTGAGCAGGGAAGCTGAGAAGATTGTGCCAAAAATACAGAGACATGTTTTAAAGACTTATGGAACACACGTAAAAAAAAACAGGATCCATCTCAAATGGAAATGTGACCTCCTTTGAGGCATTGTCATGGGTGCAGGTTAGTTTTCTTAAAAGAGGCAGTTTAGCTTTCAAGACAGTGGTATAAATACATCTCTGACATTTACGAATGAACATTTCCCTAAAAATAAAATAAAACAAACAGACAAAACAGACAGCTGTGGTTGCCAGAACTTTACTGTAAAAAAATTAATAATAAATAATAAAAAAAAAATTATATATATATATATATATATATATATGGTGCCAATGTTTTATGCTATAGAGATTTAATGTGCATAGATATAAAAAAATATTAACTGAAAAAAGCAAATATAATGCTACTTATTAAAAAAAATAAATTAACTTTTATAATGTACTGACAATCATCTTAAAACAGGTGGGAAATATAAAGCCACATAATTAAAGTAATGATGAATTTCTATGATGCATATTATTTTTTTGAAAGTGTAGTACCTAATGTAGACATTACAGAGAAGATAAGAGAAAGTATAAAACAAAAAAAAAAAACCTAAGAATAAACTGCTGTAACATAAACATAGTAAATGTAAATCTAACAGTATTTTACCATAATATTACATTAAATGTTTCATTAAATCTATAACAGTTTTTTGGAAAAAGGGCTGTTCACATCAGGAATGACAACCATAAAGGTAACTATAACGATATCTATATTATTGTTCACACCAATGAAACATAACAGTTTATTATAAGCATACACTGCATGTGTCATCTGAAATATTCTTTAAAATGTACAATTTTTAAAACCGTATCTTTATCATTATCCACCTTTTTCCTCAAAGAAAGTCTATGGGGAGGATTCCGGTTCATTAGGTGCTATAGGTAAATAACAAAGAGTATAACAATGTTAAGTAAACAGTAAAACAGTTTGCACTATAAACTAGAGTTGTCATTCTTGGTGTTAACAGCCTTAAAGAGATAGAACTTTGCAGTCAGTTTCTTGCACAGACCAATTATTTAATTCCAGAAGACCTCAGTAAATCAGTAAATCAATTAATTGTGTGTTCCTTTTGTATGACTTTTTAAATTAACCCTCCAAAATGTGCTTCAGCTGCTGACATTTATGAATCGGCAAGAACCACGGTTTTCAGCTAAAAAGTGACCAACATCTTAGATAGCCTGAGAATTAGTAACTTTACAGAAAATGTTATTTTGGGTTGAACTATCCATCTGAGGGAACTTACTGTTAGCAACTGAACAGGCTTTTAGAATAGAATCTTTGCAGGCTTTTACCATTAAAATACATATATTTATATAATACATATATTTTACAGGGTATACTCCTATATTTCCCTCTTACCGTCATTTCTCAGAACTAAAGGTGTTGGCGAACTGAACACCCTCTCCTTGGTTATAGTGTTATTAACCACGCAGGTGTAATTCCCAACATCAGACGGTTCCACCTTAGCTATGTAGAGATTCCCTGTCTCTTGGGATACAAAGCGGCGACTGTCTTGCTGGACGAAGTGAGGGTACTCATTGAAGACCCAGGTGAAAGTGAGCTCTAGAAAGATGACAGAAACAGAGCATTAGATCCTGACACAGACATTTATACTTTCAGAAAGGTGTTCGGTAAACTATAATCTCGGCTCAAAAGCGCAAACAAAGCGTCTGCATTCGCTTCGCCTCGGGCTGACCTCCTTAGGGCAGGTAAGGCTCAGTAAACAGAGCGATTCTTCCTTTGTGTAGGGGCAGGAAAGGGAGCGAAACAAACTAGATTAAAGTGCCTCACTGGCACTCTTATGACACATGCCCTGTCCAGCTTCACCGTGGCTGGGGACGGAGGCTTCTCTGTTGGCGTCATTCATGCATGGCTAGCTCTTACTGAAAAGGGCTGAACCAAAGAAGACCGAAGGCCCTGCCACAGCGCATTAGCGTGTTATCTACAGGAGACTGAGAGGGGGGAAGGGAACACAAAAGAGAGGCTCGTGAACATGATGCAACTGTTGGAAAGGTGTACAGGATAGCTGCCACTCAAAAAGTGTCCCCCGAGACTGCGCCGCCCATCCTAAGACAGGGAAACACGCTGGCAGGCTGGTTGTCGTGAAGTTGAAAGCAATTCTTTATGATCAGGTTGGCCCGGGAATTCCTGCATCAGAGCTCTGTTAGCTTAATAAGAAGTGAAAGCTTTTGTCAAATGCACTGAATGTAGAGGAATCGGAGAGAGAAATTGCGATGGTTACTGAAAGCACAAACACACATGCTGTTCAGAAATACAATAGAGGATCTTTATGAGGTGTCTGATGTTAGAGGCCTCCACTGAGAAAAATAGGGCAATCATGGGATACTTGACATAACCTCCGCATTGTGATAATACGATATAAGTATATTCTATTATGGGATTTTAAAGAAGGGAGGCAAAATACAGCTGGAAAATAATGGCTGATGAGGTCAAAGTCAAGAGATGCTTGTTCTGAATGTACTAAACGTGCCACCATTCAGTGTTTTTATTGAATATATTCATGTTTATATAAATGTAACTTGTAGAACTCGGCAACAGAAACGGCCACAAAATTGAAATGGCACATTTTTTATCAAAAATAAATTTAATCAAAAACAATTTTGATAAAAAATCAAATCATTTAAAATCCTTCTTAAACCATTAAAATATGCAGTTTTTTTAATTAATGTTGAAAAAAATATTGTGGTACTTCAACCTTTTGTGACATACGTTATTTATTTATTTTTTTAATAAATAAATGTACTTGGAAAAACAGCATTTAAATGTCATTACTGTGATTTTTTTTATCAATTTAATTTAAATAATAATAAATAAAATGTAATAATAATAATAATAATAATAATAATAAGAAGAAGAAATCTTACTGATGCCAGACATCTGAATGGTAGGGTATAGTGGATTTTAGCAGATGTGGAGCAGAGAAAAAATTTGATCTCATTTTTTTTTTTTACATAAAATATAGCGTTACCCTGGGAAAAAGTGTTTTGAATATTACTAGTAGAACAATATAGCTTTCTCTACTATGATAAAAACAGGTTGGTAATAAAAGCAAATTTGTTTTTTAAATTCAGCTCAATAGTCTCAATAGACATGTAGATCATGATATAGCTTTCTTTATCTAGCGTGAAACTGCAAATGTGGAGCACAGAAAACTTACTTTTAAAACATTTTATCACATGCCATTTTACAACAAAGAACATTCAGCACTGCCCTGGGGGAAAAATAGTTTAGATGTCTCAAATATTACTAGTGTAAAACAATACAGCTTCTTCCACAATGATAAAACAGGTTGGTAATAATAACCCATTTGTCTTTTGAGTTCAATATGCAGCATAAATCTAAACAGATAAAAAGCAACTACTGTATATTGTAACACTTAAACTTATCCGCAGTAAAAACTTTTATAATGGAATCAGTTGAAAATTTGCAAAGCTTAGCATTCTTGTTTGCATTTTGCAGTGATAAACAATTGATTACCTGCTCTGCACAGAAAATGCATTCAGCAAAAAAAAAAACAAACAAACATATTTCTCACTAATTGGGTTGAGACTTCAATTTCGGGTCTTTATTTCCATTTGCCTCCAGATTCAGGTCTGATTGAAAAGAAAGTGAACCAAATGAGAAAACAAATTGAAGCCAAAGAAAAGATGGCAGGATCTGCGATCCATAGTAAATGAGTTTCTTTAGAAGGTCTAATGCTAACCAGCATGCTTACTTTAAGCAAAGTGACCATCAGTGTTTCAGAAACGTGTCGCTTAACCACAAAGTCTGTTGATTAAATTTCTGCCTTTTCCAGCCCTTTTGAATTATTCAATTAAACTTAACCCATGTTTTCATTTTCAATCACTGCTACATTTAAGCCAAACTTTAAAGTATTCTCATATGAAAAGCTCCTCTTCTGGGTTCTCTAATTAAACAAATGCTTAATTACAGATTTATCACAGCAAATTATAATTGCCCAGCCTATAAACAAATTCACATCTTCTGATTTCTGACATCTCATTTGTCGCAGTAATAGTCACAACCTCTAATTGATATTGATGTCTCTCACTGCCTGGTTCTTGTTTGCACTTGGGGTCTAATGACTTTTGTCCAATTACTGCTGGTTGAATTACAACCTCAGTCTTGTCTAAGGATAGATGCTATATGCCTAAGAGAAGAACAATTAACATGCAAACATGCATTTCCGTTAATTCTAGTTCCAGCTTGTGAAATAGCACTAGGGTGTGAATTTCTACCTTTATCACACTTCTTTAATAGTAGAGTAAAAAAAAACCCATCCTGTATCAATGGAGGTGACAATTCGTTTTTTTTCATTACAATTTAAATCACGTTGATCTAAAAGCCCTACTGCAGTTTCATTTATTTCTCAGGGATGATGAAAAAGAAAAAATGGTTTCATTTTATTTAGTGGAACGAAAGGAAGCATTTTATGGATTGAAGTGCAAGTACCTGTACATATGTGTGTAGGCAGCACTTCACAGATTCTGACTACTTATTTTATTGAAATCGAAAGAGAATTGCCATTTGCAACACATTTTAGTTTCATCTTTTGACATTGTGATGCAGGATATTCGATGTTCAATTTCAGTTTTTGACATCAAGCTGAAATAAATAAATATTAGTTTCAAAAACTGTAACCTTAAAAAAAACACTTGAAATTTTGCCTTTGCAGCTAAGTGAAATTAGCTGACTAAAATGACAAAAAAAAAAACTGAAATGCAAAGCAAAGCAATAAATAAAGCTGATAACACAATTACTAAAACTTAACGTAATGCAACGCAGCACTTAATGCGAAGCAATGCACTGTAACGTAATGCAATGTAACATAACTTAAAACTGCTAATATAAAATATAAGATAAATGGAAATATTAATAAACAACTATAGTGGTATAGACATAATACTAAATGCTGAGGCATAGGCTAAGTGACATCAAATGATTAAGCAATGCAGAGAAACAGCATTTTGATTAAAGATTATGAAGACAAATGTTCCATTTGACTATCCAATGAAGCATGCACAATAACACTTGTATAAATGGCGACTAAAAATATATATATATATATAAATATATGTGCTAACTTACCACCGGAATGCAAAGGTGTGCCACATAACAAAACAACCCCTTGGCCTTCCCTCACATTCACAGCACTTCTTGTCTGAGTTTTGAAGCTTTCCAGATCTGAAACAGATTAAACATGGAATAAAACACATTTGCATGATGCAATTATTTTGCATGCAAATTTTGAAAGAAAACGGCATTTCGTATTCTACTTATGAAGTAACGCCGACTGTAATCATTTAGTAGTGCTCGATATTTGAGGAAGCAAAAAGGAAGGAAGGTAGCAGAATCAGTTATTGAGAATAATCCAATGCAAACAGTGGGTGTCCAACAATGCAGTCTAGTGAAACATTATGAGGGTGTATGAAAAAAAGGATGCTAACATCGCCTCCACCTACCAGCAGTAAGCCGCATCATTACCAGTGATATCTTAATCTCACCCACTGAGCCAGTAGCCTCCCTGTCAATACATGTCCACACGATTCATCCTCACAAATTAACAGGAGGAGAGGAAGTTGGCAGCCGGCTCGCATACCTGGCATGATAAAAACCTTCTTCTTGTTTCGTGACAGAGAAGGCCTTCTGTAACCATAGCCTGCTGTGCCAATTCCACACCCTTAAGCAAACAAGCCAAGAGCCAAGCTCCCCAACACAAACAATATAGAGTCAATGTGACCGATAAGACAAATTACGAGCAGGGGAAAACCAGAAAAACGAAAGAAGCTGAAAAAAACATCAGGATTAGCAAGAGGTGTTGGAAAACAGTGGGAAAGATTAATGAGAGATTCCCCGCTGACCAAAAAAGAAGTCCCACAGAGTGGGGTCATACTGAGCCTTGGTGGAAGTGGAAAGAGCGGGACTTGCATGGCTCATAGTATCAGGATGAATGGATTAAGAGCAGGAGCGGCAGAACCATGGGCGCTGATTAATGGTCTTTTGTGTTAAAATCTATAAGTCTGGACTCATGCGATGGCTGTAGGCCGTGTGGTAAGGCAAACATCTTTACAGTGAATGGCGGCGCTTGTAAATGGAAAATATTCACATATGAATGTGAAGGACAAAGACTTGAGTGTTTATGGATTTATTTCCATAACTCTTATTGATTATTTCTTCTTATGAGACGGTGGAACATTCAACTTCAAGATCCTATTTTGTAAAGGCCTGAAGCTTGGCATACAATTTGTGTTCAATTTCATACGTCTTTTAATAAAAAGAAAAAAAACAGAACCTTTTTTTTTTTTATTTTAACATATGGTTTGATATGAAACTTGAAACTTTTAAAAACATATTTAACCATGAAAGGGTCTGTCGAATGCCAATTTTCCAAGTTGATATGATTCTTTAGGGCAGGGGTCACCAAACTTGTTCCAGAAGGGCTGGTGTCCTGCAGAGTTTTGCTTCAACCCTAATTAAACACACCTGAACCAACTATTTAAGGTCTTGCTTGGTATACTTGAATCTTCACGGCAGGTGTATTGAGGCAAGTCAGAGCTAAATTCTGCAGGACATCAGCCTTCAGCTATTAATGAGTGTAAAAAGCATCTTTACCCAGCCTGAATCAGCTCTGATTTCATCAAGCCATTCTAGTAAAATCTAATAAAATAACATACAGTACACTCCCCTTCTGTAGATGAAGCTGGATGATTTGTGCAAACATAGACGCATTGAGGCAGATCAGGGATTGACGCACCCCCTTAAAAACCAAAAAAAAAAAAAGCTAATCCTCTGCGTCTTCAGTGCCTCAGATGTCAGGAGTTTTATTATTACATCCCACAACAAACAGTCTCCAATGCTTAAAGGAATAACCCTAACCCTAATCCTGGTTATTAACTTTTTTCGCAATATATTCCTTTGTGTTCGGCAGAACAAAGAAGTTCATACAGGTTTGGAATTACTTAAGGGTTAGTAAATGATGACAGAATTTTTCTTTTTGGGTGAACTATTCCTTTAATCGGACACATCTTGTCCTCAGACACAATGGAGGACTGATGACAGCTCACTCAGGGCAGGTTTAGTGACAACTAACAACAAACAAAAACTAAACTAAATTAAAATGCTAACTGAAAAATATTATATATATATATATACAAAATGTAAAAAAATACAAATTACTTATTTAAACACATTAAAACCATGATTGCTTAGGCATTTCTATGTGGTTGCTAAACAGTTCCAAGTACAAAATTACAAAAATACTAATTTAACATGCTTTTGATCATGTCACTACAATTTTTATTTTTATACACAGTCTGCTGGTTAAAGATCTGAATAGGTTTTGAATTCTAGGGAGCTTGTGTGAGCCATGGTTTGTCAGGTCACAAATCTGATCTGCTGCTATTGCACCCTTGAGAAAGGTACTCATTCCAAACTCGCCCCAGGAGAGGATTACCCTGATCCACAGCCAATAGAAAGCCACCATGGAATAAATCTCCCAATGACAAATTTTACAGTTAAACATGTATTTCAAACAGGCTTGCAGATGTAGGATGCAGTTTTCAACAGCTGTCTGAGAGACAAGAAACGCCACAATGACATATTATCAAAGCCAGCGGCATTATCATCCTATTAAAATCATAATTCCCCTTTGACTAACCAATGATCAATATAGGAAATAAATGTCAAGCAAGTCCTGTTAACCAGTCTCCTAAAGTGAGATTCATTATCCCACCAATCAAGATGGGAATCTGTCTCCTAAGGGGGGCGTGGAATACTCTGTGTATTCCTATGGTTGGATCAATAATAAAATGCCACGAAAGTGAAGAGTCTTTGCTGTCAGAGAAAAGGAATACATGGCTCGCTCTCATCCCAAGCAATTATTCTCCCATCTTAAAAAAAAAAAAATGATTTGAGCTTCTGATTTCTTTGAGCATGCACAAGGACAGCGTTTCAGATCATCTGCACACAGGCAATGTGGCTACATGGCTATTCTCATACTTGGCAGTTTACTTTGTGAAGCACACAGTATGGACATTAATATGGCGAGTCAATGCACAGCGTACAAAGAAGCAGTTGAAGCTGGTGACTAATGAGAATGACTGATGGAGTTTGAAGTCGATGAAATGGTGCTTCACCCAGGGAAATTGTCACATTTGACAGCTCGTTTGATTGCTCTTTCTTCAGCAATGCCATGTGAATACCAAACACCAAAGCTGGTGCTTTTACAATATCCTTCATATATACGTTCCTTCGGTTAAATCCAGCCACAAACTTGGTGTTGCTTGAGCTTATGTTGCTACGTTGGATTTAAATATTTCAGTAAGACTTCTATGCTCAATGGGGATGTATTCCTTTGATCAAAAATAAAGTACAAAACAACAACAATATTAATATTCCAAATATTTTTACAATTTAAAATATTAATTATAAAAAAATAACAAAAGTTACAAAAAAGTTACAAAATAACTGTATTTTTTAATACATAAATTTTCTTTATCAATCTCAATTTGTTGATTACTTTGACCAACCTTTGATCATCCTTGCTGAATAAAAGTCAAAATTCTTAGAAAAAAAAACCAACAAAAAAACCCCAAAAAATACACTTACTGACCTGATAGTGTGTATATATGAAAATATTACATATTAGTAAATTATTGCATAGAATATTAATAATACAAATTATATATACATATTTATTTGATTTATTTTAAGCATAGAATACATACAGTGCATTGATAAATTAACCCTACTTAAAAATATTATATATATATTTAATTGTGTATGTGCTTTCACATAACTTACATGCAAACTGTAGTGTGGCTCTCTGGCTGAGAATGGTTCCCTTGGTGTTGGAGGCAGTGCATTGGTAGACACCGCTGTCTTGGTCCCGATCCAGGCCGGTAATGATCAGGTTACCCCCAGACAGGCGACGCCTCTCGTCACCACGAAGATCAATGAGCGTTCCGTTTAGAGACCATCTGGAGAGACGCAAACACAATCAGGAGTGTGGTCTCCAGAGAAGCTAACTCACCAATATTCATCACATGCATCGATCTGATGAAGCCTGCTTCATTATACAGCCAGATTCAGCATGAAACAAAGCTCATTGCTGACATTTGTTTTCCTTCTTTGTTCTTCTGCAGTACAATCTGACTAATAACTGATGAAAGCAAGCAAAACAGTGCTGAAGAAAGAAGTGTATAAGAAATGTCTAATTACTTATTGATCTTAAAGATGTGCAATGTTTAGTCATATGTTGCTTTTATCTTCCAATAAAATTGCTATGAAAAAATATTAAAGGTTCATTATTTTTCAGTGTGATTTAAATTATTTAGCTACACAAAAGATTAAACATGGAGTGTGAAGAAATAGAGCAAATTAAACACAGAAACTCAGACTGCTTAACAAAAAATTCTGCTTGTTGCTTGTTTTTAAATTACATTTTACTCGCATTAAACCAATGGGGCATCTGCAAACAAATAATGCAAGCACTTTTCTCAGAACCTTTCTTTACCTTTTTTTGTGGTTACTTTTAGCCAACTTTTCTATTTCTTTTTCAGGTATTTGACTATTTTACCTCAGATTTAAGCACAAATTTGAGCACAGTATTAGCCACATGTGAGGTTCATCATATGGATGGGTTCCAAAAACATTCAGCAATTATAAAGCATCCAAATACTATTTATGTTGATTTTATGTAAAATATTTGTGGAATATTTTGTTTGAAAAGTGTGCTTTTGCTGTCTTTCTTTAAAATTAATGGCAGCCGGTTTAATATTTTGTAATGTAATGCAATAACATTCCTCCTAATTGGCGGGTTTATATTCTTGCTGATGCCATTACACAGGAAGAAAATCATATTATAAATGTGGAATGTTTTCCATCAGAAACCAGCTTAATCAATAACAGTAATCACTGTATGCCAGCTTCTGTAATGGTGAAAAATGCATCAACTCAGACCTTTTCAAATCATTAGATATCTAGCACTCTGCTAAAAACCCTACTATAGTTGTGCTGAATCAGGCATTTGAGAGTCAAAACTTGGCAGAAAACCTTGGGAATGATGGAAACAATGAGGAAATAAAGGTGTTGGCACGATTTACATATTTCTACTGGTGTGAAAAACTAATGAGTGTGGTGGACAACGTGGTTTTAAAAAGTAACTGGAGACTCTACCTCTTCCAAATCTGACACAACAAAGTGTAGATCTACTGCAGCTCTCTGAAGCCCATTTCTGCTGCATTATTTATTGATCTCAGTGTGGCAGTCAAGTTAATCTGACTCCTTTAGTCATCATTTGTGAGTCTAATATCATAGCCACTGTATTTGATATCATTTACTGTGACATTCAAACTGCAGGCTCACACAGTTGATTACTGCAAGGCTGTTTGTTGTAAATACAGACAAAATTTGTGTTCTCAAAAAGTATATTATAGCATCAAACTAATCTAGTTTCCTAATACACTTTCAATAGCGTGATAAATCAACAAAGCTTCTGCATCCCACATAAAGCGAGGCCTTCTGTATAAAATGAATAAAATAACCAGTCTATCATACTGAAAGGATCTAATATCATCTGTGTTGGTACATACACGCTTGCACAAAATAATGTTGTCATCTATTTTTTAATGTAGATCAAATCAGAACAGACCACCTAAACACAACAGGCCTTTATCATTTTTTTAATGAAATGAGACTAAAAGCTAAAAAAAATATGGTTACTATAACACCTTATACAAGTTAATAGAAATATTGCTGTGGTTAAGATGAATCATAATGCTTTAAGACACGTCATTTGTCACATTAGAAGCAAATGCAGATATATGTCAGATCCCTATAAATTCTGAAACACACTGCATGGGATAATTAACATTTAGAGAAGGATTATAATATATTTGCATGTGTTAATATGCATATTTTGCTCTCTGCTTGTTTGGACATGTATTTATTTTTTTCAGTTTAGAGCAGAGGATTGAATATATCGCAGCACTCAGAGGCGAGCTGCTTCTGATGGATCAATACCCTTAGAATAATATGGAAATGGGAAATATTGATTTCTAGCACATGTGCTGAGATGCTGTACGAGTATTCAGGAGGAAATAATTTAATGCTAATGAAAATATCATGCCCTCTTCCCCCCATCTCTTCATGTTAAGTAAATGTCAAACTTCTTTTTCAAATGTGCTACTCATTTTTATTAACTATAGCCTATACTTTTGAATGAGAGGAAACATTACATTGTGCATGTAAATAGTCAACAAAATAGTCACGATATTGTAACTTGCATCTAAGTGAAATAATTAATCAGAAAAAAGTATGGCAGGAACTTGGTTCAATCCATCAGTTGTAGACTGGATGGAGGCAGAGCTGAATTTACTGTATAAAAAAGGGGTGGGGTTTATTCAGACAAAATCATTTGATAGCTCCAGCACACGCCAGAGAGAAGTCTGTTGTTTAACTGGTTCTGGGTCCTATTTGAAATCATACAGAACAGCAACTGTCACAATCACAGCAGTAGTTAAAGGTAACAGAATTCATATATCCCGATGGTAATTGGTGCATGAATGATCGTTTTTAAAGGCTAGACGACGAATTACAAACAATCCAGTCTCCAAGGAGCCCCTTAACAAGAATCAAAAAGGCTTAGAAGTGACAGGGTGCCAAAGTATTTTCAGATAATGAGTAGACGGACTAGGGCCTCCGGTGTTTTTCTATCCAAGACAAAAAGTTCTCTGAAAAGTTTAATGGACAATTATGCTGCCCCCGCACACCGAACTGTCCAAGCCTCCATCTGTGTCATTGATGTTATGATCCTCACGCTATTATTACTGTCATGATTAACATCTCTATCACCATAATCTTTATTATAATTTCTATGTTCCTTCAGACATTACCAACCTGCCCAGACATAAAGCCTACACCTGCTCATTAGAAAAATATCAGTAAAGTAGACATGGAAAGTGCAAAAAATAAAAACAGTGATGTACAAAACAGTCAGCTCCAATTATCTTTCCAAAAGAATGCTCCGCACTGCTTTGTGCAACCGAGAAAGCAACCTGCGTTCAACAAAGATCACACTGGAGTCGAGTTAATGAGGGCCGACACAAGAGCACCCCTGACTTTCTCTGTGTAATCTCTGCATTTTAACCAGCTCTCCTTCACATTCTCGTCTCTGATGACTGCCTGCTCCACGGACCAGGGTTCAAATCCTTACAATCTCGAAAGCATGCCAGGCAGGTTGAAAATCCTGTCAGGTTAAATGTAGGTTGGGAAAGCAGATTCCGAGGTGTTTTTAAACAGCATCGCAGGGAGACCTAAAGTGAGTAAAACAGAACTTCTTTGGCACTAAAAACGCCATGGATTTAAAACTTAAAACCTTCTAGTCTCTGGTGGAATCAGCCACAAACCTGCACTGTTGGAAGCTGATTCAAGGACATATCTCTTCAGAGAGCAAAACCAGTAAACCAGTGCACTTGCACGCACCAAGTGTTCTTTTATGCAACTCTCTAGCTTGCTTTCTAATCTAGTTATCAAATAAACCTGCCATTGTACATTACGAATATTGTAGGCTCCTTGAAGAATTACTTTTGTTCCTCTTTTGTAAGTCATTTTGGATAATGCCATCTGCTAAATGCATAAATGTGTATTGAAATTCTTGCTCTAGTAGTGTCTGGTGACCACAAGAGCCCACAAAGGATTGTGGGTAGGAGTCACAGTTGCCTTAAATTGTCTACCTCATCCATCCCTGTAGACTCATACTTCCACATTAAATGCAACTTTGCTTTTATTGTTCCAAAAAGAACAAACCTCAGATTACTAGAGAGAGGCTAGGGTCAGGAATGTTACAGCACTGTGATTTTAGTACTGCAGCATGCTGAAGATCTTTAGCTCTATGCTTTTATATGTTAAGCACCAAATATTCTTTAAAAAGTGCAGACTATCTACAGTAAATGAGGTGAATGAAGCCTTGTTATGTGTGAGTGTCACATGAAGAATGTTAGCATGTTCTATAGATGTGTTCAAATATAATTGCGCAAGCGAGGTTCTGTACAACACTACACAGGCCAATAAACCTGTGTGACACATTTGCACTTTTTCTACTTTAAAAGCACTACTGGGGAAGTCAAACAACTCTGCTAAACACCACAAACAGCTAGACAGCCTTAGCAAACAGTGCTGACAGAACAAGCGGAGAAACACCAACAGAAATTAAGGCTTTTCAAACAACATGTCAACACCCTTACAACAGTTTATCATGGTTTAACTTTAGTAACAGTTGCTGTGCTGTTTTTACAGAAATGTCAGAAGGAGAAAGTCTACTTTTTTTCATTAACTGTGAATTCTATGGTATTTTTTATTTTTTTTATAACAAGCATGATGAACCAAAAACAAATCAGCTAAGGACCACAAACATTTTAGTAGAAGTTAATCTAGTTAAGAATACAGAACATATTACATATCAGAAAATATTAACTCATATGTTTAATTTAAATCAATATATGTGCATTTTCAACACATATCAAAAAGAATCAAAAGAATCATGAATAAAAAGATATATATATATATATATATATATACTGTATATGTGTGTGTGTGTGTACAGTATATAGTCTAGATCCTTCAGGTATTTAAAATGCTGATTTGGTGCTAATTAAATAAATTACATTTAATATATACCAGCATTAGCAAGCATTAAAGACTTTTTTGCGTGGTAGTGAAAATGAATTAAATGTTATCATATAGATTAAATTGGTTATTCTTTCTATAGAAATATATAAGCAAAATATGCTCATGGATTTATATAATCCTATGAATGTAACAAAACACAGAAACATCATTATTTCTTTAAAAACAACTTTTTTTTGAGAGAAAAGCCAAAGCCAGCCAACTGCTCTTCTCTGACTCAGCTCTGAGTTACTTTTCTATGGAATCTCAAACCAAGATGCAAAATAGCCTGGCGCGTTGTTCTCAAAGTTCACATCGGCCCCTGCAGACACTGAAATACCACCAGACTCTGCTGGAATACTGACAATTTCACTTGACAAAGAAGTAACTGGATGTTCTTTGGAGACTCCTCGTCCTCTTACTGTTTTGCAGTAGAACCAGCCACCCTTCAGTCAACATTGGTTGGCTTGACACACTCGAAATGAATGCTGGGGTGGACTGAACCTTTCGGGTGACTTTTGACCAGATTGGATCTTATAAGACCAGCCTTGAAGAATTTACTGTCAGTGATAACTTAGCAAATGTCTCTTTTTCAGTTCAAGAAATTATCTTTAAAGTGTCATCGATCTTATCAGTGTCTGGATGTATTGTTGTAAAGTTCACTGAATGATGGGTATAGGTTTTATCAAACACACAAAGAGAAAATGTCTCCAGAATAAGAGATAAAATCTATGATGGTCTTTAAAGCAAGAAAATACAAAGCTGGTACCGGTGTTGAGGAAACTACTCTGAAACAGTAGCATACCAAATTATTAATAAAGTAAATTTAATTAATATGTTCAGTGGTTTAACTGTAGTGATACTGTCTTTTAACTAAAAAATATGAACTAAATGCTACCTAAGATAAATAACTATTTTTTACAAAAATACAAAGGCCTAACTAAAACGAAGCTTTTTTTGATTACGGTAATTAAAATTTAATTACGACGAAAACAGCAATATTAAACAGATATAACCTTTTATTGTGCAAAAAGCAAATGGCTTAAAAAACAAAATGTTTAAAAGCAATCACACAGCCAGCTGAATTTGGAACATGATTTCTATGACAAACCAAATATACCTAATATCTGTGAGAAAGGACTTAACGAATTATAGGAAGTGCAGTGTACTTCAGTGTGACAAAGCTGAAAATGACTATTTTGCATGTTGTTGAATATATGCATAAGCCACTTCATTTCCTTTCCACCAGAGTTTATTTACGCTTACATATCTGCATAAATAAGCCAAGAACTGGGTCGAAAGTCAAACTTATTCGACCTTGAAGACTATCGCTGTATTGTCTGTGCAAAAGTAAAAGTAGTATCATGACTTCGACTGTCACTGTGCTCTTCTTCTTCCTTTACATTGATCCTCTCGTAATGTTGAGGTAAATCTGTGTTTTCCACAAAGATGCACTAAAGGGAAATGTAAGCGTTTAAATGGAATGTCACTCACAAGGTTATTACTTCCCTCCCTTGTGCTTGCCTGAGCATTTACATGATGCTGACCCAAGCTACGAAACACAATATACCACAGAGCTGGAGCACGCTGCTATTTTCAGAGCAGACACCTCACCAGGGAATATGCGGGACAGTATCTTAGAATCTCTAGCACAAATTAGTCATTTAGACCCCTCCCATTTTCAAAGCCAATTTCCGTCCTTACAGTAGCATGCATTACGCTCTCAGAAAGATAAATTTGGCATGCTAATTCCTAAAGCTCTTGCTGAGATGTGTACACAGCAAAGAAGTAATGAATCTTGAACATATCTCTGTAAGTAGGCTAAATTGCTGTTTTTGTCTTTTCTTTTTTTCTTTTTTTTTTTTTTTAGATGAGACTTTAGTAAAGCAGTTGACACACATTTAAAATTGACACTGGTGAAACTCTGGAAAGCAAATGGAAAATGGATCACAGCAGGACGCCACTGGGATAAGCTGTTAGAAATACAGCAGTTTACTGGATTTACGCAACGGCAAACACAAAGGACAGATAAATTGCCTCTCACCTGGAAAATCAATAGCAATCAGTGCCATTACTTTTCAAGCTGATCCTTATAGGAATAAGCTGCCAATTTGCCAAAACCAACCACTTAAATGGTTTGTAATAGCAATGAAAGAATGCATAAATTGCTGGCACAGACCACTACATGCTCAGAAATATAGGTACAAAAGCTGTCACTGGGACGCTACCTTTTCAAAAAGGACATGTTTGTACCTAAAGGGTCCATTTTGGAACCTTAACGGTACATATTAGTACTTAAAGGGTACATATTTGAATCTAATAAGTACAAAAGTGTGTCTTTTGAAATGGTACAGCCCCGGTGACAGCTTTTGTACCTCTATTTCTGAGAATGCAGATTAGGCTCATACCTGTACTGAGGAGAAAGGACTTCTGATGCCTCACAGGTTAAAACAGCCTCCTGCTCAGAAGAGTGGATGGGCAGTATCAGATCTTCGGGTTCCTTCCTCCAGCTTGGGCCAAAAAACTTTGGGTTTTCTGCATGTGCTGATGAGATTGAGACAAAGAAAATACATTTTTTTTGTCCATTTAATAAAAATACAGTTTAGTAATCTCAGAGTGAACGAATCAATAATAATGGAACCAATCAGTTCCCAGGAGTTATCACAACTGAACTAAGTATTCATTTACATCCAAATGTCCTAATCACATTATTAAAATAATGGTGTGTGTGTATACAGTATGTACATGTGTATGCATACACTCTCATTTATACTGTGAATGCTTTGACAGCCGCTTTTATTTGATACTAAAAATATCCAGGACTACAGAAAAATACCATTATTCACACATATTTTGCAGCTGCCCGCACTTCTACTTTTTTTCTAGAAGACAACACACCCCATTGTTGGAATATTATGTAATATATATCTAAATAGAGTCCAGAGTCTTGCAACCATTCTCTTTTCTTTATTAATTGATACGATACAGAGATACTCCTTTCAGCATTTATACGAGAGAATTCCAATAAACTCACTATTCTACAGGAAAATAAAGCCCAGTGTCAGCTGCTGTTGTGGTACTGTCAACAGAAAAATGTTGTGAGTATCATTTCTGAAATTACACACTATAACTATAGGATATTTGATGCATGTGTAGGGTATAATTGTTCTGTGTTTCAGTTTTATGAATACAAGATGAAAAGAAAATGATTTAGTCTGTTTTTCTCTTCACTATAGCATCTGCACTCTCATTAATCAAACCTTCTCTTGTAAATACTGCCATCAGTGAACAAAAATAAGTTTTCTCTGAGTTGCATTTGTAATCCACTGCATCCAGAGAAGAACGAAGAGGCAGCGGTTTCTAGCGAGATACAGACAAGTCTCCATCTCAGGAATCCTGATAATATCTTTGACAAGCACAGGTATTGGACACAAGCTCACAGTAGCCTTGGGGAAACCAAACATAAATGGATATAAAAGGACTAGGTAAAGAAAAAACCACCACTCAAAAGCTTAAGGTCAGTTTTTTGCTTTTTGAAATTATTCAGGAAACAACATATGATAACTACATTTACATGTATAATGTTTTTATTCAGATAAAGAAAAAACGAGAGTCTTGTCTGAAACCTCCTCCAAGGACTGAATGAATCCAAGGCTTAAGGTCATAATGAAATTCTTCCCTTTATGACAGTCCATTACACATATACAGTACATTCAGCCCCAAATAAAATGCAAAAAAACAAAACAAAAAACACATTCAGTTTGAAACAGCAGGACAATAATTTACCTGTGAGGCAGCCAATGATTGATAGCACCACAAGTCGTTTCCATAGTAACGTCATCTTTAGTTGCCAAGGGCAAGTATGACTCTCATTCAATTGCTTGTGAATGGAATGATTTCTCCCTTGAATGTGAGACGTATAATCTGTGGGGAAAAGTAATTACAGAAATAATTAAAATAAGACATTCTGAGTCAAATATGACAGATGCGCTGCCTTTATATACAGATCTGAGAGATTACACCTCTGTTGAAGTGATCACCTCTAGTGTGAGGACAAATACTGGCGAAATGTTATTGGATCAAAGAGAAAGTTAACAACTGAGATGTTTTCAATATTACGGTGACTAAAATATTAAAGCACTGCAAATAAAAGCCCTGGGAGACTGGAGTTAAAATGTGCAGAAAATCAATGCAATGATGTTTTGAGTATGAATGACAGATGGGAGCGATGCTTCGATGGAAGAATAAAACAAGAAAGCAGACAGTTTGAAACCCCCAGCTGTTAACTCTGTACAAAATATTCATTGCACATTTAAAGAGAGTAGAAACTGCTTTTGTTCTGAAGCTTCTAAATTATGCATTATTATTCGTGATAGTGAAGAAACAAACAGAAACCTGCAACATCAGAGAAATCAGGGGGCTGGAATTTGTTGACCTCAAAAGCTACTTTCTCTTGACTATTAATAGGAGCTAGAAGCCAACCTAAATACTGTTAGCCGCTTTCACTAGCACATAGCATTCCACCCACATATACAGGCAAAATGACATCTTCTGCGTAGGGATGAATCTGACAGAATAATTTGCAATGACTTCTCAGAGGACCTTTCATTTTGATTACCAGAAATGCAGCCATTTACATATGAGGTTTATGCATATCTCAATTATAGTGTGATGCCATCTTGCAGAAAATATCTTCGCATTCAAAAGCAGATGGAGTGCAACCAAATGGAATAAAAAGCAGTGGATTCGAGATTACATGTAATATAGAATACATAACAAGACTTACCTTAAATTACATTTTACTCATAATCAAACTACAGTTATTATTATTTATAATATACCGATTCTCCCTAATTACTCTTTTCCGTAATTTTCCCATTTTTTTACAGGACATGCTGGCAAAAAATGTACGATTTTTGGTAAATGTTTTATTTAAAAACATGTAATAATGTTCATAATGTTTAATCAGTGCAATAATTATATTTAAAAACTTTTCACAGCAAATATATATGATCAATCAAAGTAACTGTCATTCTTCTTGCAGTCATATCTAAGGCATATTTCTAATTTATTTCACTTATTGTTTAATTAAATATATAGGAATGCTTCATACAGTATGTTCTTCTTTTATGGCATTCTGGATCAAAAAGCTACATTTACTATATTTTAAACTATACTACTGGTTATTTTGACAGAATTGCAAGCACCCTGGGATTCTTATAGCTTTTCATGAGGGACTGACTCATGTGAGTATTGGAGATTTTCCTTTACTTGCTTTATTTTGCTTTGAAAATCCCTAACTGTCACAGTTCCAGCTCTATGGCCTGAGGCCATATGATTTTTTTTTTTCTTTTCACACAGAGCCGGTTAGTCTTTATTTAACACCTCAAGGTTTAAAACCATTTGTGTACACTCTTTTTACAGTTCTTTTACATAAAGCTTATTAATTTCTGCTGTACTGGCCCTTTAAATCAATAAAGGCATGCAGGTTTAGGGAAAGGGTAATCTGCTATCATTTCATTATAAGTGCATAATCTTCAGAAAAAAAAACTTATTTAATGCTGTAGCCTAGTGGGGATAACTTGTGTCTGTAGTAATTGCAGGGACAGGGGGTCTCTGGGTGGACTTGACTGGCGTCTTTTAAGTTTGGGGGCATATTATGCCGCAGGAAGCTCTGTCAGATTGGATTACACAGCTTTGCTTTTGACTCAGGAGAAGAGCGAAGAGGAACTGTAGCTATAGTCCTCCAATGAAAAACATTACAGTTGTCATTGTTTCTCGTTCTGACCTCTGCATGTAACCAGCATGCAACCCAAAAAAAGGCAAGGCATCAAAATAAAGGACAACTCATGCTCTATAGCAAGACTTCCGAGACCAGACTGCTGTTGGAAAAAAAATGCACGTTAACAAACTGAATGTAGATTTCAAATTGTGTGCATCTCACATCCAGCAACACGCGAGGCCGGGCATGAATTGCAATTACAAGCAATCTATCACGAGTCTTCAAAAAAACTGAGCTGTGGTGTCGTTTCCACCAGCTTCCACCAACTATCTCATTAGGCAAAATGATAAGCATTTGACTAGCTAAATGTAATGAGGCAGTGCAGCATCACCTCTGCAACAGTGCTATGCGATAAAAGCCATCGCATGATTCTATTGCACCAGTAAATGAGATTACTACTTGGTTAGCATAAACATATTGGAATATAAGTGGTTGAAGGTGTCTGTTTTGCAATTCAGGCTGACTTCATTTGTGATTTCATCTGAACACTAGATCAGCATGTGCAACGGTCTACATGTGCTTAAAAATAGATAATACATTGTATTATGAAGATGATCAGCAGTATGAGAAGTGCTGATGAACATGCCAAGTACTGTAGTTCTTATGATTATGTTGCATGATATGCCAGCAACCCACTGGTAGATGAGAAAAACTACATATTGAGCCAATTAGTAAATCTAACACTTGAAGCTAAAATAGATTCCACAATAGATTTTGATTTTATGGTTGAAATAAATCCCACATTTCAATTTAATTTTAACATTATTAGGCAATTTTGTCAAGTAAGATGTGTTTCTGTACCATTGTTTGTTTGTTTGTTTTTTATCAATTAGATATTAGGGTTAGATTGAGCCTATGCAACTTGGTTAAACTTGGCAAAACTCATCTCTTGACAAACTGAGGTTCTTGTGGGTACTGCCCCTGAAACCATCCCCATCAAGCTATTGAGCAAGCTACTTAACCCCAGGTTATTCCATGGGGATCGTCCCTTTAATAAGTATACCTCTTTGAAAAAAAGTGTCAGCTAAATTACTTCTTACACCAAAGCCCTGAACCTGAGCATTACGTGTACTTTTAGACTATAATTACTATAGATCAACTGCTTAGTGGTACTTTGACTGACATTAAACATTTGGCGTGGGAGCTAGTTTCATACTCCTGCTATAAATCATCGTTTCTTTTAACAATGTGGTGATTTTGACTATATGCTGTACAATATATTGTGTTTTAGAAAGTGAGAATAAATCACATCCCATGCCTGACCATCAAACCTTCCTTCACTGAAAGCAATTCAGTGAAGGAAGGAGTACTGTGATGGTGTCTGCTGCAACCACTGTTGCTATTGTGAACTTAAACGATTCAAAATAGTTTCCATTAAATTAAATAATAACACAAATCTAGACAAAATAGAATAGGATAGAATAAAATGTTGTAACTTAAGTACAAATTACCAAAAAATGAATGAATACAGAGGTGAGCACAACTAAAGCAGAATACTTGAACAGCAGAATATACAGTTCACTCATGCATTTCCAGCACAGCATTTAGATATGCAGACCAACATAGAAACATATTTCCTCTTTTTTGACTATAAACTTGAAAGGTGTGTTCTATAGAAGTATCATGGGGCAGCAAGAGAAAGTGCACTTACCAGTAAGATGGCACCCAGTAATCCGTCCTACAACCCAATAATCACAGCGCCAGATCAACACACACACACACACACACACTTCTGCCTTAAAGGGACAGTTCACCCAGGAAAGAAAATTGTCGTCATTTGTTCAGCCTTAAGTCATTCCAAACCTGAAACTTCTTTACTTTATTTTTTCCAAAACATTGAAGAGTCATTCTTTTCCAGACAACAATGAATGGGGACTCAAACTTTGAAAGTTTCTGCATTATAAAGCAATATAAAAGTTGAGCAAAAACCTATATTAAAATTGGCATTTTTATTATTATTTTCATTTTATGGATGATAACCAATAAAGAGCTGACATTCAGATTGTTCACTGTTTTATTGAACTGCATAAAAACAATAGTTTTATAATGTTCTGTATGAAAATACCCAATGCCAATTTATAAATAGATATATAAGAAACAGTTTGACCTGATTCACAAAACCAGTCTGAAAGGTTTCTTCAAAGACCATTATTAGATTAAAATTACTTAACTGACTTGAACTTAGCATGGACCACAAGTAAGTTCTACAAAATTCATGTCTTTTAGTTTCAAAGAAGTGAGAAAGTCCTACGGGTTTAGAACAACACAATGACAACTTTCATCTTTGGGGTGAAGTATTCCTTTAGGCCTCAGAGATTTAAATAAGATAGAGAAAATGCACTTTTAGATAACGAGAGAAAAAAAAAAAGAAGTTTGTGGTCCAGACTGCAGAAAGCAAATTCGAGAGATGGATATTAAGGCAGAATTTGGAAAAAACCTCACCGTTATATAAACTAACATTACTTTCATCTCTAATGAATTCCTCCCTCATGTTCAAATTTATCTTTAGCCGCTCTTTAAATAAACTTTATACACCACAATGAGAGGAATAAATAGTCTCGGAGGAAGCCAAGCTGTGCTGTGGAGTGGTTCAACTGAATTCTGCACACTGCTGTTTCCCAGTGTTCTCACCTCTAATTTGGCTGTGCTTGTTAGCAACAAAATGAGATGAGCCATGCATCCCAGATGCATCCATAAATAAACATGAACACACGAGAGAAGGATCCCATTCCTATTTGAATAGCAGATGTGGTGCAGATAGAGAGCCGAATGTGTATTTTCTCCCATGTGTCCTTCCCCTCTCTCAGTCTCACTGCAACACATAATGGCACTAAAGTTCCCAAAGCTTAGTCACACCTTTGTGAGATTATAAACCAAGCCATAGAGGCAGTGTTGGCTGATATATGGAGAGGCTGATAGTTTATTGATCCACATAACACTTTTTCGATGGAGTTTACTTTAAAAAATAAAATAAAATAAAATAAAACAAAAAAAAACTTAGGTCAGATCATAACAGTATGACAATGTGCTTTAACTCATTTACTGACAACTGAAATGTTTCGACAAACTCATTTCCATTCTTTTCCAGTCATGCCTTTGTGGAATAATTTGTAATGCCACTTTGTGGAATTAGATTACACAACTGTTCTCTTTAGCATTCAGATCGCTCCAAGAAGATCCTCAACTGGAGAGCAATATCTATCCGTTTAAATATTTAGAACAGAGCAAAACCAGAAAAATCACTTTTCCAGGCCTGCAAAGCACAATTCCCTTATATTTCTCTCCATAGGATTCCATATGCATCTTGAATACTGTGAGTGATGCATTATAAGGGAATTTTGTTACGGATGACTTGAATCAGAACAAATGGAGATGCTGAAGACCTATAGGTACTGTAGCACCTGCTAGTTTTAATCTCTTATACGTCATATCTTGAGTCCGAGGAAAGGCAAGGTTTGAGTAAGGTAAGAGTGATGTTTGTGCCCCATGTGACCTTCTGCCCTACATGACTGAGATCAGTGCAGTTCACATAATAAATCATACATGTGCTCCTTCTACAACAGCATATGACTCTGTCAGTGTTCGCATAATATCGTTTGATGAATTCATCTTATATCTTATGTTGAAAAACATAAAATGGTATTTTTTACATGCTATGTCCAAAAGAATGTTGTCACTTGTGGTTAAACTCTATTTGTTTAATAATGGCAGATCAAAAGGTTTTCACTGTCGTTGACAGAATATCATTAGTCAAGGAACATATGGTTCAAAGATCATGCCAACATGGCGGATGTAGCCTACTATGTCCATAAATATATCACTAATACACACCTAAATATCTGAAGAACGCCCATCAATTCAGAAGTAAGTCCTCCAATGAATTCAGTACACGCTTCACTTATAAGTACAAGATTTGGGGCGCAGTCTTTGCTCTGCACGACCAGTATAGTCTGATTCTCCAAGAATTAGCTAATAATAAAAGACTTGGTGTAGTAACTACAACTCTTGAATCAAACTTGTGATCCTGTTATTTTTAGCCAATCCAAAACATACAGAGCTATTAGTGTAGTCAGATTCAAGAAGCACAACAATTCTCGAACCAATTACTCCTAAGGTTTGAATCTTTTTTTTTTTAATTAGACTAGGCTACGTGAGACAGGTTTTGCTAATACACATGAAAGATACAGAGTTGTTTTAATTAGTGGTGTCATATAAATAAATGACTGAATTAATTAAAATGACCACAGTATTGATTGATATTTGCCACTCTGAAAAGTCTATGTGAAAAGTATTTTCCCATTTATTTTAGGCTTATTTTATTTGTGATCAGGCTGTCCTTTGACATCTCAAATGATCCCACAGAGCGCACACACTGCAGAGTACACGAATGCTTTAAGAATCGCATTTCTTTTCTTCCCCATACGATATATGTCTATGCCTTGCTTAAAAGTAGCTACTAAAAGATCATAAGTGGAACCGGGTTTGTAATTATTAAATTCCCATCCCTATCATAACGTTAATTAATTCGGCTATATTGGGGCAGTGGTCAGAATTTCAAGTGCAGCGCTTGTTTTTCATATTAACAAGACACTGTATATTTATCCATAATGTATAAACATCACATCATTTGGCATTTCGAATAAAACTTGCGCTTACTGCTAAACTTTAAATAATCTAATAGCGCATGGATAAAGAATAACTCACCGTGACGCGCGCTCCCGTTCACTGTATTCCGAGTCAAAATAAGAGAAGACGTGGGAATTTACTCCATATTCAGTAATAGGATGAACCTCAGCACCTCTAACCCCCTAATGTCGTCGGTAACATCTTTCTTGATATCGTTCTCTCACTTTAAGTACCAAATAAATGCCCTCTAAATCGAAGTCTATGTGGAGACGGACAGGAAAACGAGCTTTATTCCCTCTCGTACGCAGAGATGCTCCTCGTATTCCCGCAAGCGCCCTGCAATTAGTCCACGATTCACAACGCTCCGGCGTATCCACTGCACGCACGTGCCCCGTGATCGGTTCCTACCAGCAGAGTGATCCAAAAAGACAGTTGGTTAGGTATATGTGATGCGTATCTCCTCCTCCAGCAGGCGCTCAGCGGATGAAATGCGCAGCTGTGGTACCTTACATGCTGATGCACCTCCAGCTGAGAGTGTCTTTGTAAGCACGCCCCAAATTCAATGAGCAAAGTGCCTCTAAGGGAAGATTTTTATGTGATAGTGATCATTTGCACCACTTGTCTAATGCCTGCCCTCTCCTGCATGCAGTACGATTTGCTGTTTCTGGTTTGTGCGTTAGAAAAGGATGTCTGTCATCAACTGGACCCTTATTTTGCAATCTTGCAAAATTAGATTTGTAATAGCATGTAATGGCTCTATTTCCCTGTATATTTGAAAAAAATAGTACCAGTATATGTTATGCTGAGATACTTAATATGTAAGAAGATTCATATGTTTCACAAAGCATCCCCCCTGTAGCACTTGCAGTTCGTTCTCAGCTCGACTTAGGGGAGATGAGTGCTAGTTGTCACACGTTTTACTCCTGTGAATATTTCTCAGGGCAGGTTTATTTCTGAAAGTCAATTAATTGCACAAGCTTTAAAGTCTAGGCTACAAAAAAGCAATTAAACATGTCCACCAATAAAAGATACAGTTCATTGAACACACATCAATCAACCCAATGGGACATGTTGTCACATTATAATAAAACAGTTGGTGAAACATCAAAAAATTGTATATTAAATTTGTATATTAAAGCTATATTTGGTATACCTATGGTATATCTTTGGTATAAAGCTATACCTTCCCGTGAGCTGTCATTTTGTATTTGTTTGATTATTCTACAGCATTTAAAATATGATTATAACTGGAATTTATAGTTTGGAGGATATACTTCCCTAAATTTGATGTATTTTTGAGCTATAGGTACTTCAAACAAGCATTCAAAATATACTGTACAGCTTGTGAACATCCATGTGTGACAATTAGCCCAAATCTTCCGTAATTTAAACTGACTCGCAAACCAGTGAATCTCAGATAACCCTACCATTCCAGGTTATTTGGAATTCAGCTACAAAACAGCACACCCTACTGCTGAATGCCACCACAACACAGCTACTCTTCCACTTGTGAACCTCGCACAACCTTTGTCCTTCAATGCTATACACCACTGGAAAATAATAATAGTAATACAAATCCTGCCTAAGGTGGCTTGCTGGCTCTAGCTGGCTCAGTTCTGCTGTCCAGACTGGTTTGATGATTTTGGAGGGTTTGGGGCCATCTGGTAAAGCTAGTAGAACAGATTACATACATATTTTCTACATACATATTTGTATTTTACATACCATTCAAGTCTAAGTCTAGGCCAGGTCCAAATGCTCCTGAAAATATGATCTTAGTCTCGGACCTGAGTCTATATCTGCTCTTGTTTAGACTGAGCTGCTACAACAATGCAGCTTCTTTAAGCTGTTATTTTTCATCAACAAATTAATCTCTCTTAACTTTACTTACGCTATAATTAAGCCAGGCAATTATCCTATGGTGTTTGCAAATAAAATATTTAAAGGATAATGAAAAATACATCCATGGCATTTTCAGAGTGAACCAAACATTTAATAGTGTCAATCAATAAAACCTGTGCTTTTTGGAGGCTGGATTTTCTTTGACTCTGTGTCAAAGCCCGGTGCAGTTTCTAAGAATCAGTAAAAAATAGATGAAAGATGGAGCAATAGGTCTTTGAGAAATGTCTGGTAAATAATAGTACATTTTTTTCATTTAATTAGTGAAGATTTAGCTTGAGGAGAGCATGATACTTTACAGTCGTAAATATCAAAAGAATAATTAACCAAAATGAAAATTAAGTTTTTCCCACTGCACACATTTCACATGCAGTTTTTCATGAAACTCATAAGACTGTTTAAGAATCATATTTCAAAAGGGGGTATGTTTCACAAGAAAATGCTATTTCAGTCTTTCTGCTTCAAAATTTCATGGTTAATTCAAAGTGTTGAGCATCATTTCTTTGTCTTTTTTTAAAAATAGTCATATCAGAGTGAAAACTGTTTCAAAGAAAATCATACACTGGAAAAATTGGTGTAGGAACTGTTGTTGTGTGAAAACTCAATTCTTCTTATGGGAAGTTTGGAATGACTTCAGGGTGAGTAAATATAGAATATTATTTTAAGGTTTGGTAATATATAAACAAGGATGAAATATATATTTAATTCTTTGTTTTCCTTTGTAAATGGTTTGATGCTTATATAAATTTTGAATGTTTTTAATAGATATGAAACTTCAGGTTGTTGCCTCCTAGCTTAGCCAGCAACCCAAACATCCAAGAAAACATTGTTATTAAATGCAGCCCTATAACCTCAGATTTCATTATCCAGACTTGAAGATAAGACGCTGGCTATGTGCAATAAAGACAAATCTTCTCACATCATTTTATCTTGCAAACAGAGGGAAAAAATGGCATCAAACAGAATTTGATCCCTCATTTGGTGGATATCCTGCTGGGGTTTGTGAACTTCAAAGCTGGGCAGGTGACACAGATCCATCTGGTTCCCCTATAGGCTTTGAGTAAATCAAGGGCACCTCACTGCTTATTCAGCATGACGTGTCTTTCATTGTATTCTCTAGACAACGCACATTGGCTTACTTGGGCACTCTTTAGACACATATGAGCTGTTCTGCTATCTCTTGTGATGTGTTTTCTTCCAAATTATGTTTCTTGACTATATCTTTTTTTCCAATTGGCTGGTTAATCTAATCTAATCTTGATTCAATTCTAAACAGCTTAATCTAAATAAATATTTTTGGAAAACGTTGTTTTAAAGTGGATTTTAAAATTGTATTCTATATGGGTTGTGTTTAAATGAGCTGAATAAAGTCTCAAATCAAAGCTAATCTCGTCAGAGGAGGGGAGCTGCACCATATATTTTAAGTTTGGTTTTATTTATTTATGAACTCATAAATCTCTGTCTCCTAATTTGTTTGCAATGCCCCGAATTCCAAGAAAATCATTATTTCTGGCTTTTAAAATATATTTAATAATGGAACTCCTGAACGACCTGTCAATCATGGCTCATCATTAATCATAACCAAACAGTTGGGGAAACTTTTAATGACTCGTCATCAATCATTAATGTCATAATCATCAATCATGATCAAACTGTTGTGGGCAACTTTTAATTAAACTGTACTTGACCTACATATTTGATTATTTGTTCAGCTTTAATTTTTGCAATCTAATTTGGAATTTTATTACAAAAAAGTAGCATTTGCAAAATTATAACCCTAAAATGACACGTAATATTAACTATTACATAAATAATTTCCATTGTTTCAACTGAATTCACTTTAGATAAAAAACAAACCAAAAAAAAATTGTTAAGGCTAAATGTGATTAAATGTACTGAGAGTGCCAGAAGAATGTAATCATTAGTGTGTCACACATTGGCTGCTTGGTCAAGGAAGTAAATGAAATTAATTTCCAAAAAGCTGTTCATTGCCTCTATCAAACTACATAAGTTAAGCACAGCTTGCTGTTCATATCAGCCTTGAGTTTTAACCCTCTACTGCATGATGTTCCCTCAGGGTGGCAAACTCATTTTCTTCTTTTTGCAACCCTAGGATGCTCATAAAAATGGCAATAAAGTAGTGTATAATGAACAGATTACTTTGAATAAACTATTTAAACGTGTTTCTTCATCAAACTGCATCCTGCTGGGCATTCAAAAAACTCTGGCATGGTGCACCATGTTAAAGCTTCTTTTTCAAAACATAATAATAAAAAGAAGATAAAAAAATGAACACATATGTTTATATTCAACAACCACAATGTCATACAGAATTACAGTTGGGGTTTCATTTTGACTTCCACTGTTAACCCTTTGCATTTTATTGTTATGCATTGATCTTTTATGACACAGGTGTGATGAAAAAGTGACATGGCGGTCAATGTTTAGTTATTGTGTGATATTGACTCACATTGCTTGTCTTATACCTGCGTCATAACTCAGGACCGTTGAAACATTTCTCAACGTGTCCAGCTCACCAAACAGCCCTATTGACTAAATTGTTTGATCCACAACCGAGAACGCAGAAGCAAGAACAGAGAAACACAGGGAACAAGGCATCAATACGAACACACATAGTGCCTTTTTTCAGATAGCTGCATGGTCGAATGCACACTCATCTTTCATGACTTCTCATTTGGAGGCTGTGACAGCCCACTGGTATTAATTAAAAAGAGAGGGAGATCTGTTCCACTCTGACCCACGACAGACATTGCTCCCAATTAGGTGCCCTCCAAAGTCTCTCCCGCTAAGGCTTTTTGGCAACATGGTTTTTCTGAGTGATGATTTGAGGTTGTAAATGATAGCACGGCTGTGGTCAGGACTTATTCAGAACATGATGCAGTGCTGCATGCTCACTTCGAAACATCTTAAACTAGGGTTGGGTATCATTTAGAGTTTTTCCGATACCAGTGCCAAATCGATACTTTTAAAACGGTTCCGGTGCCTAGACGGTGCCTGAATCGATACTTAAACAATAAAAATGGTAACACTTTATAATAACTGCACTCTATGAATTATTAGTTAAGCATTAGTGCAGAGTCGGTTCATCCTTTATAAAGCATTGTTCCAACATTAATATTCATTAGTAAGCAG
>JAUCMT010000114.1:17418866-17429552 GCA_032357475.1 Enteromius thamalakanensis
ACCGAAATGAGGCACCGAAATCCGCGTTTTGATTCGGTTCGGTACATACCGGTTCCTTAGGTACCGGTGCCATAGTATTACAGGGTTTCAGGACCCAACCCTATCTTACACTCTACCTCAATAAAGTCTTGCTGAGTGGAGAGCCATCTAATATTAAATGTTTTCAAAATATAATATAATATTTATTTATCCTTATTTAACTCAAAAATGCTTGACTTTGAACAGATCGGAACAGATTTGTAAAACAATAGGCATCATACACTTACCGACTCAGTGGCAAAGGAAAACTGGGCAACATACACCACACGACCAAGCATCATATCAGACCTTAAAGTTCCGCTTACAACAAATTCACGCAGAAACATGCACCTTGTTGCTAGGAGAAGCATGAAAAATGAAAACAAATGTGTTCTAAAATCAGCTCAAAATATCAAACATGTTTGATATCCTTTAACTGGATGGAATCAAAGTCTGAAGCTAAAAAGCTAAAAGTCTGTGTAATACACCATAATACACTACCCGATTTTCTGTGGAATCTGTCAGCTTTAATCTGCAGACTAGCTCTGACTTTCCTTAACTAACTTGTTCAGACTATAAAATCGGGGCAAAAATCACGTTGTGTATTGCAGGATTAAGTTGAAGAAATTCTGAAGATTGTACTACTATTTTCCATGCAGTTATGATGAATGGAATCTTTCAAGCGTTCCTGAACAATTCTTTGAACAGATTTTTATATGGAATAACTCTTTCAGAGAGTGATTTGTTGATTTCATTGTAGATAAAAATGTGCAACACTACTAAAAATCTCAGTAAAACAAATCTGAATAAAGCTATTATGGCCTATTAACATCAAGAACAATTACTATAACAGTAACTACATTAGCATCCACATCAACTTAAAATAACGTTCTGTTATGTTCATGCTGCCGTTATGTCATCTGCCACTTTGATAAGCTGGATGGATTCTATTTCGTTATCAATGTTCTTATAGTGAAAGTGATTTCAACGATATTGTTTGTCTGTGCTGTTCTAGTTGTGTATGGCATCTGCTATTCTTTTAAAAGTAGACATCTTTTAAAACTACTATATTTTTATTGTTACCATTATAGTCATGGTCCTTTTTTCATTTGTTAGTCACATAAAGCAAATAAATAATTTGTTCTCCTCCCTAGTGCATTGAACTCTGCAGACTTAAGTCCTGAACTAATGATACACTATTTTAAAAGTGATCCATATGACTTGTACACTATATTCCACAGTCATCTAAAGAATGAATCAGTGTTAACACACAGAAGAAAGTCATACAGGTTAGAAACATGATGGCGAATAAATGATGACAGAACATTCATATTTTGGGCAGACTGGTCCTCTGGGAAAAAATAAATGGGCTCAGACTCTCAATAAGCAAAACCGCATGAAATGTCTGTTGAGTCCTTTATATATGAAATATCTATTGTGCCTGTTCGAGTGTTGCAGCTGTCAATATCAATCTTATCTCTGCACAGTCTGAGTTTGTTTAGTGTCTGTTTGCTTCTTTTAGAATTTTCTTCTTGACTGAGCATGTTTGCAACATTCACTCAAAAACCCAGTGCCAGCTTTTCAATCCATTGCATCCCACTTCATCTTGTGATAAAACAATCTCTGAACCAAGGGTGTCTCTGGACCTTCTTACTCAAATATTTCAGTGGTACATTTTAGTAAAATACCACTGAGCTCCGGCGAAATGTTACTGAAAATAAATCCTTGTCTGATGATGGAGATAGTTACTTTAAAAAATCATTTTTTAGAAATACATCCTCTGTTTTCTATCAACTGTTTAAAATCAGAACCAGTAGCGATGTTATGTTTGTACAAGGAATCACTGCTGCTCTAAATCATCAAACAAATTGTTTCCAATTCTGTTTGATACATTTGGACTCTTCACTCATGTACCGAATAATTTAATGTTTACCTGCAGTCAGTAGGAAACAAAATCATTTGTCAGCAATAAACCAGCATTTTTTTGAAAAGTGTACAACTTTGTTCAGGTTAAGACTATTTATATCCATGTATCCAAAACAGAAGCTAAATTTTATATCAGTATATAACTACAATATAATTTTTTTTTTTACCTCACAACCAATTTGTACATATCTTATGAGGTGTTTAATTATACAAATTTGTACAAACTCACCTGCATAATTTTGTATGATTTGAGTGACACGTAGGTTTATTGGCAGGCTTAGGTGTAGGTCATTTGTACAAATTAATCTGAATTGTGGAGCATGTAAAATACTGTATATATGTTTAAGCATAAATCGTATGAATTTGTACAAGTGAGGTCGTACAAATTTGTATGAATTGCCCACCTCGTAAAATATGAATGATGTCGGATGTATTGTCTGAATAAATTAAAGTTAATATTCCATATGAGTAGGCTTGTTATTTACTTTTATTTATTTATTTATTTTGTGAGTAGCCCTGTTGCTTAGAGATTCTGATTGGCTGACTAAATCCTCACCATACTGATTATCAGAATGGTATGCCTATTCATTTAATAACTGAGGACTAGCTTACCCATTTTTCAAATATTGTCAAAACCCTGTGCAAATCCTGCCCTTTCCAGTGTGTTTTCCCTGGATTGTTACAAAGTAACAGTCAAATAGAAGTGTACAGTATTTTTTGACACATGCTTATTAATAGCATGTGTACTACCACCAGGGATTCGGAATTTCCTAAGGGGATCTTTAAAACTGGATCATATCCCAGGAGACCCCTGCTAGCCTGCATCTGACAGCTAAGAGATCACTATATTTGTATGCTCAACAACAAATCATATGCACATAGAAGCCAGAAAAGCAAGACCTTGATACAAACTAGCACTTTGAATCCATCTCCTTATCCTGCTATGTTTGTATTGTGAAGTGTTATAAATGATGCTGTATTCCCATGGACCTGTTCTATGCTGGAAGAACAGGAAGTGAGTGAGCTTTTGATGTTTTCTTTCTCAATGTAGGTTAGAGGAAGTGTGAGGCCCAGGTGGTGTGTGATTCTACAGAGCATTGTCTGAACCAATACATATGCATTATAGCGTGGCATGTCTTTTTGGTTACGCTATTGAAAAGGATATGCAATATGGAAGCACCAAATTTATGCGTGAATGTATGTATGCATGTGTTCGATGTTTGGCTGCTCTTCAAAACAGGATACAGTGTATTATTTCTCATATTTTCTCTTTCTCACTTTTGCTGATGGCAGTTGTAATTAGTGTTTTTATTGAATGAACATTAGGATTTGTTACTCATCCATGTAGATCACTCTTGTGCATCATTGCATTCTCTAAGTGAATTACAATTGTTTGCTTAGTAGATTTCTAGACATATGGCAGTTATTTATTTATTAATTTATTCCTTTTGTTTATTTAAAATGTTCGGTTGCATTAATCAGATCAGTATGCATCTGTAATGTGCATCAAATCTGATTACAGACTACATAGAAAACAGAAATGTGCAGCTTTCTGCCAAAGGTGTAAGTTTGCAAAAGTTTTTGAAATGTGAAATGTTATTTTTCTACAACATTTTCACTTTAAAACGTCACTTATGGATAAAATACCAGTCTATAATCCATAATAACACTTGCTCCAGTAAACGTTGGTTCGGGTACATATTGCTGTGGTTTCATTATTACACTGTAAAAAGAAATCTGTAAAATTTACGGTAAAAAAACGGCAGCTGTGGTTACCAGTATAAAACCGTGAAAAATACAGTATCAATTTTTGATTTGTCAATAGTTTTACGGTTTTATTTCAAATTTACAATTAAATACCGTAATTTCTAAAAAGAACCCGTAATAATAAATATAATGTTAGTATACCAGCCTATTAAAGTAGTGAAATCTATTTTGTCCATTTGAAATGCACTGATAATTACCAAATGTAGATGGTGATGAGAAACTCACATGATGAACCAAAGCTTATGACAAGATGCTTTTAAATAGTAACACAGAAGGAGCTCATTGTCATTCACACAAGCACTAAACACCATCATGGTAAGAATTATTAAACTAAAATTGCCAATAAACATTCATTTAACAATATTATATGTAACATACAACCCATTTAAACATAACTGATACAAAAGAAACATTGAGAATGACAGTTCCCTTTCAGTCGGTCACTTCAACGTCACGAATAGGAATCTCGCTTCGAGACCAAACTCAGGGGGTTGGTGACTCTCATCGTAAAATTCACAGCCATTTTTAACAGTGCAGGATCACTTGAAAATTAAAGGCAGGTGTGTTTGATTAGAGTTGGAGCTGAATTTTGCAGACAATCACCAGAACCAGGATCGGAAACCCCTGCCCTACACCAAATCCAACCCCAAACCTACCCAATAGTGTTAACAAATTTAAGAAACTGATATAAAAATGCCTTTGTTGATGTAACTGGGCCATGTCATCTTTTTTATGCAGATTTGAACTGTTTTGTTGAACCGTAGTGGCAAAGGATTCAAACTGAAGCTCATCACCTTTCAAGTACTCCGTGAGCTACCAAACAAACCTACAGTACAGTATATGAAAAACCCAACACAGTCTAACTAGCGATTCGTACATATTCGTACGAGGTGCCAAATTTGTGCCAATTCGTACTAATTCGTACGACCTCACATGTACCATTTCGTACGATTTGTCTAAAACCATGTGACGGGTAGGTTTAGGGGCGGGGTTATGTTTAGGTCATTCATACAAATTCATACGAATTGGCATCTCGTAAAATACGTACGATTTAGAATAAATCGTATGAATTCGTACGAGTGACGTCGTACAAATTCTTACGAATTAGCCACCTCGTAAAATATGTACGAATTGCCGTGAGATCAGGTTGTAATTTGAGAATAATGTCCCTGTTGATTTATATCACTGTGTCAATCATAATCATTGTAACAACACTTATTGATGTGATAGATTATACCGAGATGTCTATACCAAAAAGCGATCACGTTCTGAAATTGTGATCATAGCCAGTAATAGGGGAATGTCTATTAGATGACCAGTTATGGTTTATAGTGTGTAATTAGATGCCTTTTATTTTTCCTATGATTCTTAGATTGCGTCATCCACTGAGGATTTAGTATGTTTCGGCTGACTTGTGTACCAATGGATGTTTACTATTTTGTATATGCTTTGGTTATTGTTACTTATTATTGTCTTCTGTATTTCTTGTGTATTTCTCAATTACATTTCTGAAGTCCATGTAAACATAGTCAGTGTAAATAGTATTTAGATGCTGTTTAAATCTTCACGCTATCAGTTGTGAATGCATTCAAGCCCTGAGGATCTTCCATTCTTTGTTCCTTATGAGTCAGACTTTAGTGAATTCAAGTGAATCCTAAATTGGGTTTTTCACTAGAGAAGCTGCATACTGCTCAGTCCATTTCTCGAGTAAAACATTCAGTTTGATTTTAGAACTGATTAACAGGCTTATTACAAAGAATCAAATGTCTCATATTGTACTGTAGGGTCTCATCAGCTGTGGTCTTACGCAGTAGACACAGGGGGATGAAATACCTCTATGTATGCTGCACCCCTGCAAAACATAACAAAAGTTATCTCTTATAGCATAACCCACTTGTGACTATGTGTTATGTCTATGATCAGGATGACCACGCGTGTGATTTTGTTGCTTACACTTTTCAGTGGGCTGTGTGTCACTCATTCAAACGGTATGTTAAGAATAATACACAATGATAATTACTGAACTTTTTTAATTGTATAGCCTTGAAGTCACCTCATCTTATCTTTTTTTTCTTCTTTTTTCTCATATTTACCTCATTTCGTATTGAACAGTTAATCTTGCTCTCAATAAAGCTGTGGTGGTGCAGTCCTCAATCTACAGCAGAGATGAAGTTGCTCAACATGCAGTTGACATGAATCAACTTTCATGTACTCACACTCAAGCTGAGTTTAATCCATGGCTGAGAATTGACCTCGGAAACATCTACAGAATATGCAGCGTTGCCCTCAGTAATCGTGGAGACTATTGTAAAGAGCGAATCAGAGGAGCTCAGATTCGTATCGGTAACAAGCTGGAGAACAACGGAAACAACAATGAGCTGTAAGAAATTATTCAGTTGTTGTATTATCTCCCTATTTTTGTAATGTTCAGTCTGGATTAACAAAACAGGAGGCAAAATTGTACCAGCTCCAAAAACTAACCATTTTATTTGACTTAAGTTTAGTTTGTGGCTAGAGATTTGTTAGTTTAGACCACTGTTTCTTATAACAATGTAATATAAAACATTATCAATCATTTGTAGGGCTGCAACTGTTCTCGATGTTTTCGACGGCACAAAAATCTTCGTGTTTGAGCCTCGTAATGGGAGATTTGTGAACATTTTCTTACCTGGGAATGATGAAATCCTTACTCTGTGTGAAGTCGAGGTGTTTGCAGGTAAGGGACAGAGAAAGAAGAAGACTGTAGAAATGATAGAATTTATTTACATAATTAATATTTTTTTATATTTTATTATTATTTTTTTTATTAACAGAAGAGGACAAACCATTATATGTCTATGTTCCAAGTGAGTGCTCTTTATTACTTTGATCTTTGATTGTTGACAATACATGATAATCTTACTCAGCATTTGATCACCATTATTACAAAATGTACATTTAGACAGATACAGACACTGTTAAACCCAACAGTGTGATATATATATATATATATATATATATATATATTAACCAGCTTAGTTGTAATAAACACAAAGCTTCTGTGGAGAACTGTTAATCTAACAAAACGTCTTGGTTACGTATTGTAACCCTCGTTTCCTGAAGAAGGGAATGGAGACGTCACGTTGGTTACCGACAAATAGGGACCCCTATTTAAAACACCATGGAAGCTGCCCCTTCCAGTGTCGTGTGGGAGTCTCCTCAGTCCCTAGTGTTTGGTCTCTAGACCAGGACTCGAACCACAGGAAACCAGCACTTGCACTACCTAAGTAACTGGACCACTGGGACGTCTGAGAAGACGTGTGGAGTCTGCCTTCCCGTAGGAGGTATAACAGACAGTGTAACATTAACTTTCAATGCATATGAAGCATTGGAGGTGATTGAACCCTCATGGAGCAACTGCTGGAATAGATAGCAACTGCTGGGGAACATGGTCTTTTTTTTCTTACCATGAATACCACACGAGGTCCTCTCATGGTATCACTCAAGGGGTCCCAGCCCTCTAGCGGTTCTCAAGGATTCAATGCATCAAGGGCCTGGAGCCAGATGCTCCACAACATCCGAATGCAGAAGGGAGCGGAGGAACTCAACAGGGTCTACTGATAAGGACACGCTGGAGATAAATCGTTGCCAAGCCAAACGAACATGTCCTACTCTGGCTCTTCAGCTCTTTTTGAGGTGAGAACTCGTCAGGATACCGTTCAACACGAAGGCTATAAAACCTAGCGAATATGTTAGGGGTCGCCCAACCAGCAGCTCTGCAGATGTGCTGCAAGAGGAGAAGCACGATTCTGATCACTCGACGAACAGGATCCATTTCAACGCATAGGCAGCTCTTGTAGAAGATGCTCTCGCAGAAGAAATCGTGTCAACTACCCCTTGGGGTAGGTCACTTTGAACCTCTGTGTCCCGTCCAGTAGATCCTTCCTTAGAGGATTCGGCCAAGGAGGGGCTGTCACGAGAAGCATAAGTTCGGGGAACCAGGTCCTGGTGGGCCAATAGGGGGCTACCAGCAGGACCTGCTCTTCGTCCTCCCTGACCTTGCACAGGAACTGTGCTAGAAGGCTCACTGGGGGAAACGCATACTTGCATAGGCCATGTGGCCAGCTGAGCGCCAGGGCATCTCTGCCTAAGGTTCCCTCGGTCAGAGCGTAAAACAACTGGCAATGAGAGGTTTCTGGGGAGGCGAACAGGTCTACCTACCATTCTCCAGGGAGTGCCGCTCGAGACAGCTCATCGGCTGTCTGGTTGTAAACACCTGGAATGTGAATGGCACGAAGCAACCTCAGATGCTTCCGACTCTATAGGAGAAGGCGGCGGGCGAGCTGCGACATGCGATGGGAGCGTAGACCCCCTTGATGGTTGATGTATGCAACGGCCGATGTATTGTCCGTGCGGACCAGTACGTGACAGCCCTGTACGTGTCCAGCTCGAGGCAATTGATGCGCCAATGCAAATAGGGCTCCGTCCACACCCCTGACACTGCATGCCCGTTGTATGCCACTCCCCACCCAGTAGTAGAGGCATCTGTGAACACTATAGCATGCCTGGAGACCTGCTCCAGGGGCACACTTGCCCGAAGAAACGTCAGGTCTAAGCGCGGAAAGTGCGACGTCTCCACGCCCACCTCGGCACTCGATCGTGAAGCCAGTGCTGAGGCAGTCTCATATGGAACAGTCCCAGCGAAATCACCACTGTGGCTGCAGCCATATGTCCCAGGAGCCTCTGAGATTGTTTCAGTGGAACCGCTGTCCTGCGTTTGTAATGAACTCAAGAGGTCTATCACCGACTAAGCGTGTTCCTCAGTGAGGCGCTCTGTTTGAGCGGCCGAGTCCAACTCCATACCGAGAAAACAGATACTCTGCACCGGACAGAGTTTGCTCTTCTCCCAGTTGACCCGAAGACCCAACAGGTGTTGTAACACTGTTGTGTTCGCACAACTGAGCTCTGGATTGTGCTAGTATCAGCCAATTGTCGAGGTAGTTGAGAATGTGAACCCCTTTCTCCTTGAGTGGAGTCAGGGCAGCCTCCGCTACTTTGGTAAACACACGGGGCGACAGGGAGAGCCCGAAGGGCAGAAAATTGCTTAGGCTGGTTTTAGCTGAGAGACCAGCCTGGTCTTAGCTGGTTTAAGTTGGTCAGCAAGTTGGTTTTAGAGGGGTTTTGGCCAAATTTCCAGCCTAAAAGCCTGGTCAGACTGGGAGACCAGCTATTTCCAGCTTAGGCTGGTTGGCTGGTTTTAGATGTTCTTTCAGTAGGGATATAATTTACATTTTATTAAGCTATATTATATTAAGATATTATATCGATATTTATATCCCTTAAGGGATATAAAGTCACCTCTTACATGGCACAGATTAATTAAGTACATTGGCATACTAATTTAAGATGAAAATGTTTTCAATTAAAGAAGGACCAGATGAGCAGTCTGTTATTATGCAATGCTGCTGCTGATGATGGCTATTATCTGTAAATATCATGACTAACCATTCAGAAACAAGTACCCCAGAGAACTGTACAATACTTTTACATTACATAAATTAAAGTAAAAAAAATACAAAAAATAAAATATTGTCTTTTACTTTATTTTAAACAGGAAATCTTGCTATCGGAGGCAAAGCTGTCCAGTCTTCCACATACCCTCAATTTGGAGCTGCTCAAAATGCGATCGATGGCAACAGGCAGTCGATTCACACACTGGGGTCCTGCAGTGTGACTAATGCGGACAAAGACCCATGGTGGAGAGTGGACCTGGGAGACGTCTACAATATAGCCAGAGTTAGCATCACTAACCGAGGAGACTGCTGTGAAAAGAGGATCGAGGGCATTCAGATTCGTATCGGAAACAGTCTGGACAACAACGGCAACAATAATGAGCTGTAAGTGTTTTGTCTCTCTTAATACTTAAACAATAAAAATAAAACAATTTTTATAAAATTACTATCAGTTAATAATTTTATCACAAACCAAAAGCAGTTTTGATGCACCCCTCTATATTTCTCTGTTTCTCTGTGTTTTCACAGGGCAGCAACTGTTGGGGCCATGCCACTCGGAGACACAAAAACATTTGAGTTCAAGCCTATTAAGGGGCAATACGTTAACCTTTTTATACCTGGACGCAATGAATTCCTCACACTGTGTGAAGTCGAGGTATATTCAGGTAAGTGATGAAATGTAAGCATGGTGTTTAGAAATGTGTGGGTGTATATATGTAGATATCTATACAGTAGGTTTGAAATTAACACCTCTGCCAACCCACCAAATGTGGGTAAAATCAGCTGTGGCAGATTAGACTGTCAAATCACTAGCTAATTTGATGGGTTGCTTTTTGCACCTTATATTTACTAATGTTTTTGGGAAGTTCATGCAAGCCAAATCTACGTATGTTAGGGCAAATACTGAGACATGACATTATAGTCTATTGCAGTGCTTCCCAAACCTGTCCTGGAGGACCCCCTGCCCTGCACATGTTGTTTTTCTCCCTTATCTAACACAACTGATTCCACTCATCAACTCATTAGTAAAGGCTTTATGAACTAAATTAAGTATATCTGATTAGGGTGACATACAAAATGTGCAGTGCACTTTCAGGACAGGTTTGGGAAGCCCTGGTCTATAGTATATTTCTAAAACAATGAGTGCTCAAACGTAGCGTGGTAAAATCTGGTTAGACAAATGGTCTTTTGGTACCTGAACGTATTTAGAGTACACTCTTTCACTGCGTGATTTAGTCTAGTAATATGCATCCATATCATATTAACAACTAATGCATATAAAATATTTAAGATAATTTTTTGATATTCAGAAAATTTTATAAATTACTCACCATGATGTCGTTTCAAATGCATAAGACCTTTGTTCATGTTCAGAACACAAATTAAAATATTTTTGATGATATCAAAGAGATATCTGTCCCTATACAGACAGCAACACAACTGTAATGATCCCAGATCCAGAAACATAATAAAAACATGTGAC
>JAUCMT010000114.1:17435933-17446502 GCA_032357475.1 Enteromius thamalakanensis
TATCTATCTATCTATCTATCTATCTATCTATCTATCTATCTATCTATCTATCTATCTATCTATCTATCTATCTTGTGACATATGGAAGTGTAACTCAGACAACCTCTGGTGTTTTTATTGTTGTTTCCATTTAAATGCAAATATATTGTATCAGTGGTGACTATTAATAATATTCAATTTGTTTCTATTTGGTATGGTATGTGACTATATATTATCTACATGAAACATGAAATGAAACAGTGCTGTGCGTTTATGCCGGCAAGTCTCTCTTTTGCCTGAGAGTTGTATAAAGTCTGGAGTTGTTGATTGTATGTCAGTGTTTGTTGAGGAAGATCTTACATCACCAAGGCCAGTCAATTTAAGCAGGTCTCCCTCCACACCTCTCTCTCAAATGAAATTTGGTTCACACTCTCTAAAGCGGTTGTTTTGTTTTTAAATGTATTCAGAATAAGCTCTGCAAAAAGAGAAATATAATTTCTTTCTGGGTTGAAAAAGACCTGAGGGACAGAAAGTTTCTCCTAAAACAGGTTTAGCATCCTCAGCCACACACCTACTCACCTTAAAAAAACTGAATATATGCAACCAGAAGCAAATGAGAGAGGCTTTCTATGCCAACACTTCACTGCATTAAACTTTTAAATACACGGGCATTGTTTCCAAAAGCTCTTATTCAAAACTGATCATGAAGTTCATGAACACTTGCTTAAAAGCTTAGTAAAAAAAAATGCATATGTGTTGTTCTGTCAACACTTCCCCACAGAATTAATAAAATAACACTCATGAGTATGACTAAGGCTTGTTAATGCCTTGAATTGCATTATGACCAGCCTTGCATACATTAAAGCAGCAAAAGAAATGCTGTGCTGTATTGACTTTCACTGTGAAGTTGTTATTTAGTATTCTGCTTTCATGTTTGTGCTATACAGCAATGTATTTACCTAGAGTAAAGCTATTGTGCAAATGAAAGGAATAGGAGGACTGTAATTAGCCGAAGTTATTTCTTCATTTCTCTTATTGATCAAGCCAGGGTGGATATAATTTAATACAGCCTACAGAATCAAACATGCTCTTAAATGTCTAACAGCTGAAAAATGACATCTATGTTCTATGGAGAGCACATACGCAGTGTCCTTGTCCTTCAGCTGTATTTATCTGCTCTGCTTTGGGAATCCAAACAAACCCTCTTACCATTCTTGTAAATAATGAGAAAAGGGAATTGCATTCCTCTGCTGCTGTTAATCACATAATTTCTCAATTTCTATTTTGGCTTATCTCACCGATGGAGAATGTTATGCTTGATGAAGTAATCCCACAGATGTGGAGTGTTATATACAGTATGTATTGAAATTCAAAGATATCTTTGCTTTAAAGAAAAAGAGTAATGTACTAACCTTTAGGCCATATAAGATTTAGATGAGTTTGTATTCGTTTGTATCTGTATACGAGTGAGGTCTTACGAATTTGTACAAATTAGCCGCCGCGTAAAATATGTACGAATTGCTGTGAGACTGGGCTGGCATTTTTAGCTGTTGTCAGACAGCGGCAGCAGGCTTCTAGCATCCATAGTGGGTGTAATGTGAACATTGCTGCTCCCTAATAGAGACTCAGGAAAGCAGCCATGTTTCCCAGAGCCTCTTTAGGCATCTCAGGAACATTCTGGGCTGAGATCACTGGCTTGTGTAATCCTTTATAGAGACAAAGGGGTTGTCTTTAGCGCTTCACTGATGCTTTACTTGGTGTAAGCTTCTTGTAAGTACTTTCACAAAGTCATTTCATCACAAAACCAGGATTTTGAGGAACTCACAGAATGATGCTTTTGCTGTCATTATGGCCTTTCTGAGTAGGGTGGGGATTACTACGCTCGGCTAGCTGAAATAACAGCGAGGAACAAAGCTCCGATTGGTATCTCAGGCCAACAGGTTGAAATTTTGTTATAGAGGCTGAAATGGGAAGGTCACTTTTAAGAAATACTAGATAAATAACCATTGTGAACACGGAGAAACGGTTTGAAATGGTTCTATTATCAGCAGTGTGTTATCTCAGAATAAGATGTCAGAATAAGATTTCTAACATGTAAGCTTTGCTCTACAAAACATTGTATGGCTATGTGACTATACAAAGGAAATAACATAATGTGCAACTAAATACAAGTAATTGTGCAAAAATTACGCTTTATTAATCAAAACTCTCTGTGAAAAGGGATGAAAAGTGTCAGAGTTTTACTGCCTCCGGAATTCATTTCTTTTGGAAACTGCAGTGATAATTGTTACATATTTCATATCTCGCTAAAATGTACAGCAAGCTAGATTAATGCCATGAAACCAGGTAGACTAAGGTTGACATAATGCAAAAATATCTCTTTGTTGACCTGTATTTATCCAGTAATTTAGTTTCAGATACAGTAAAATTCTCTTGATTGTGTATGTGTGATTGTGAAATGAACATTTAAGCTTTTTCATAGTTAACACAATGAAACGAAAATAAACCAGTTATTTTGGAATTTAGCATACTTGACATTTATCTGTGGTTGCTGAGAAGATCATAGACATAATACTGTGTATTTCGATCATCATAGTTCACATTGGATGAACATGGAAAAATATGTTTATTTCACGTACGTTCTGTAATCAACAGTGTGTGGAAATAAGTATTTTTGTCACCTACAGATGGTGGACAACCAAAACGCCTCTTTCACCGCCACGCTTACCGCCGCCGCGGCAGTTTAGAGTGCACTTGCAGCTGTTGACCGTCGAGAGGCACTTTAACCATAAGTTTTTGAGCAAACGATTTAAAGCACGTTTTAGCAAATAGCGTCAGCTTTGCCTCACTGATGTGTTATATTTGACGGCAGCAGTCAGTGGAAAATTAAAGAAAAGGAAAAAACTCTACTTACTATTCACAAATTACAATTTAGTAATGAGATACTAAATTAATACTTTAAGTTATTTGTGCTTCTTAGAACGAAAACATTTTAATTTAGGCTATTTTGGATCAGAGCTTTGACAGTGGTAGACTATTTTTGTAGGCTAGGAAACATACAAAAATGTGTGAAATAAAAATATTCTTATTATTAATATTCGTTACACATACGTTTTTTATTAATATTTTTAAATTCATTCGATTAAAACAGCAACAGCGTATATTTTTGATTAGTTACCTGTGCTTTATATTGACAGAGAAATATTCAGTGAAAGATCTACACTCCTTAAGAAAGAACTGTGTTTTTTATTAATTCTTTCCTTTGTTTTAGTATAACGTGAGGCACTGTATTTCACTCCCATTTTTAAGACACTGTATTTCACTCCCATTTTTGTCTCCATTTGTATGTGTAAAATGGCCATGTTGATAAATTTGTTTTTATACAATATAATATAATTTATGAAATAAAAAAGAAGAAAAAGGTTTTGACGAAAAAAAAAACTTTTACTCAACATTGTTGTAAAATACTAGTGTATTAGTCTAAATTGAGTTAAATAAGTGACAACATGCATAAAAGGCTAAAACAAAGAATTACAAAAACACCGCTCACTGAGCTGCAGCGAAAATACGAAGAAAACTTGCACACTTGCCCCACGGTCCCTTACTGAACGATCCGCTGAGAGCGAGCTCTCCTGTCTTTATGTGTCCCGAATACAATACCAATTTAGCGCTAAGTAAAACTACACATTTTATTTTAACGATGTATATATTGACTGAACAGACAATATATTAGTGAAGAGACTTGTGTTCAGTTATGGTGACCCATACTAAGAGTTTGTGCTCTGCATTTAACCCATCCAACATGCACACACACACACACACACACAGCAGTGAGAAGTGATCAACCACACACACACCGTAAACACATGTATATGAAGCTTCTGTTTTTTTTTATTTCAGTCGTTTTGTTAGTTTATTAATTCGATAGAAAAATATATTTGGAATATGAGCCCATGCATTTCATGCACGGTACACAGCCAAATCACTTGATTCTTCTCTTATGGAAACCGTTTCTCTTATACTGTAATATATTATAAACAATGCGTTGAAAGTTGAAATGTATTAGGTGTAATTTTGTTCAGAAAACTGAAGTTGTTCAGTCAGTCATGCGTCGATTGTTATTTGTTTATAAATATATATATCGCATAAGGGTGTATTTAGGTTATTGCTTTTCTCTGTTCACTCAAGCTCTGCGTGTGAGTGATGTGAATCCTCATGTTATGGTTTTGATGCTCTTTTTTAAGGATGATGTCCTGTTGACATGTTATTTCACCTTTTACAAATTATTTTTCTAAAAAGTCAATATATTATTTTTAAGGGTGTTATATTATAATATTGTTATTGTTTTCTTTTGTTATTTTATCTCTATTTAATTTAAAAAAAATTAAGTCGGTTTGGAAACTTTGCGCCACCTGGCGGTATTTTCATCAACGACTTCAATTAAATTTAAATCCGGGAGTTTGCCGCGGCGGTACACACGCCGGCAGTGGACATTTTGGTTGTCCACCTACTGTAAATCCGCGAAAACGTGACTCACAAACATGAGAGATATATCTACTGAAAGCTGTATATTTCTACTCTAAAATGATGCGATCTGGAAAGTTGACTGCACTTGACACTAACCTGCACTGAGCCCGAATATCCTTTGTGAATAAGCCTTTGATTACCTGTGATACTCACCTTGTGTACTTACCTGAGTCTGCAGCAACGTGTAGAGTGTGAAGACGATCTGGTGATCGTTCACGTTTCGTGATCCGGAAAGACAGCCTGAAGTTAGCCCTGTGATCTATGTATATCCTCACCTGCACACTGTAGCACCTGTCCTGTGTCATGTACCTGTGTTTATGTTTCTTGTCCATGTGCTCGGTGTGTTTATTTACCCTTCAGCGTCCTTGTGCTCCTTGTTTGTAACTCTCATCAGTATCTCATCAGTGTTTCATTCTCTTCCAGCCGTGTTTCTCCAGGTGTCCCGTATTCTATGTTGATTAGTCTGTGTATAAATCCACTCCACATGTCTTTTATCTTGGTCAGATGTTAACGTTGCATGTCTGTTTGTAGTTCGTTGCTTTGCTCGTTGCATTTTCCTTTGTGTTTTCTTGTTTTCCTAATAAATTTTATGAGTTTTGAAAGTTTATGATTCAGTCCTGCCTCCGAGTCCTACCTGTCCGCTCTGGAAGCGAGAGCGCGATTCACTACAAGGCAGAATTCGTGAAGGAACATCTGACCAAGAGAAGAGGGGTGGTGTTCACTCCAGTCGTTGTCGGTGCTACCAGGAAAACGGTAAATTAAATTAAATTAAATTTAAATGTATTTGTATAGCGCTTTTCATGATACATATCATTGCAAAGCAGATTTACACCAAAGTAAAGTTTACAGTAAATATAGTAGTAGATTGGACATGTACAGATGTGAGATAAAGATCAATTTAACAATCAAACAGACAAGGAACATTCAAAGAGTTCTTTTTGTGCTGTGTGTTGTTCTAGGTTTGGCATCATCTGAAGTCCTCTATGGGTGTAACATTCTGTTCCTGTCTGGTATTGTGCTCCCCCATGTCTTTGTGTATTTTGGTTTAGTCCGGTCTGTTTGGTTTGTTCCTCATTAGTTTAATCGTCTCACCTGTTTTGACACCTGTCTTCATTTTAGCCTTGATTTGTTTCCCTTTAAATACCGCTGTCTTTTTGTTGTATTCAGGTCTCGTTAATGTCATAGTGTTCGTGAAATCCCCGTGTATGCCTTTGCTGCCTTGACAGCTTTTGTTTTTCCCCTCTGGAGTTTGTTATTAAATGTTTTTTTGCAGTTAATTTAGTCGTGTCCTCCGTTTTGTTCTGAACACTCACGCCTGCTCTCGTACGACGGCGGGGCCTGCCTCGGCCTCTGGGAGCAGGACGATTTGGGTGATTCAAATGGAAGTCTTCCATGAGAGTTGGGTCCAAGACGTCGTCTCTATCTATCCAGCACCACTCCTCTGGACCAAAACCCTCCCAATCAATCAGGTACTGAATGCGGCCTCTCCTGCGCCGTGAATCCAGTATTTGGTTGACCCGGTAGATGTTTTCTTCGGGGTTGATTTTGGGTGGAAGTTCCGGGTGTTCGGTATCAGATGGTGGGGTCCTTGGTTTTTCATATCTTTTTAATAGGGACACGTGGAAGGTGGGGTGAATTCGATAATTCTGTGGGAGCTGTAACTCATAGGATACTTCGTTTACACAACGAACAATGGTAAAAGGCCCAATGTATCTGGGACTGAGCTTTTTACATGGTAATTTTAATTTGATATCTTTGGTAGACAACCATACCTTGTCTCCTGGTTGGTATCTAGGTGTGTCAGCTCTCCATACGTCAGCCCCGGTCTTGTGCCGAAGAATCGCTCCACGTAAATGAACATGTGCTGAATCCCAGACTTGCTCACTTGTTCAAAACCAGTGGTCAACTGCTTGGATGGGTGAGGGTTCTTCACCCCAGGGAAACAGGGGAGGCTGATAACCCAGATAGCACTGGAAAGGTGTAAGGCCCGTGGTGCTCTGAGTTAAAGAGTTCTGGGCGTATTCGGCCCAAGGTAGGTATTGTGCCCAGTCTTGTTTATGGTCCGAAGATATCTGCTGATTTCTTGTATCTTACGTTCAGTTTGGCCGTTGCTCTGTGGGTGATAACCCGAGGTAAGACTTATGGACACTCCGAGCAGCCGAAAGAACTCCTTCCAGACACGCGAGGTAAATTGAGGCCCTCTATCGGAGACTATGTCTGCAGGTAAGCCAAAGTGTCTAAAAACGTGATGAAAGAGTGCCTGTGCAGTGTTAAAAGCGGATGGTAGGCCTACCAATGGAATTAATTTGCATCCTTTAGAAAATCGGTCTACTACGACCAGCATCGTGGTAAAGCCCTCCGAGGGTGGTAAATCAGTGGCAAAATCAATCCCAATGTGGGTCCAGGGACGTTCAGGTATGGGTAGTGGATGAAAATTTCCAGCAGGTAATTTCCTTGGTGTGTTCATTCTGGCACAGAGAGCGCATCCTTTGACATAATTCTTTGTTTCCTGAATCATGTTAGGCCACCAAAAGCGTTGTCTTACCAGCTGTAACGTTCTTTTGTGACCGGGGTGTCCAGTTCCTGGTGAGGTGTATATAGAGTCCAACACTTGAAGTCTGAGACTAGTGGGTACATACGTTTTGTCAACTGGACATTCAGGTGGAGAAGGCTCCTGCAGTGTGGCTTGACGAATTTGGTCATTGAGTTCCCAGACTATGGGTGCTAGAAATATCTCAGGAGGGAGAATGGATACCGTTTTTTCAAACTTGAGATCTGGATCATGAATCCTGAAAAGAGCATCCGCTTTTAGGTTTTTCTTTCCTGGCCTGTAGGTTACTTTGAAATTGAAACGGGTAAAAAAGAGTGCCCATCTAGCCTGACTTGGGTTGAGTCGTTTGGCCTCCTGCAGGTACAACAAGTTCTTATGGTCAGTTATCACAGTGACAATGTGTTTTGCTCCCTTTCTCCCATTCTTCAAAGGCGAGTTTGATGGCTAGTAACTCACGGTTCCCCACATCATAGTTCTGCTCAGCATTGGATAATTTCTTAGAATAATAAGCGCAGGGATGTAGTTTCGCTGGGCTGCCATGGTACTGTGAGAGCACTGCTCCTACTCCTAAGGTGGAAGCATCCACTTCCACGATAAAAGGTTGTTCAGGATCTGGGTGTCTTAAAACTGGAGCTGTGCAAAAGGCTAGTTTCAGTTTGTTAAAAGCTGCTTCTGCAGGGGGATCCCATCTCAGTTTTTTTGACTTTCCCTTCGTCAGTGAGGTAAGTGGAGCAGAGATTTGACTAAAACCTTGAATAAAACGTCGAAAATTCGAGAATCCAAGGAATCTCTGTAGTGCTTTGACGGTGGTTGGTTGAGGCCATCCTTGTACTGCTCGTACCTTGTCCATCTCCATAACCACTCCTTTGGGTGAGATAATGTAACCTAAAAATTGGACTTCCTGCAAATGAAAGGCACATTTCTCTGCTTTTAGGTACAAGGAGTGTTGCCTTAACGGTTGGAGGACTTTGGTAACATGGAGTCTGTGAGTAGGTAGATCTGGTGAGTAGATTAGTATGTCATCGATGTAGATGATAACACACTGACTCAGCATGTCACGAAAGATTTCATTCATGAAAGACTGGAATACAGCTGGAAAGTTGGCTAACCCATACGGCATAACCCTATATTGGTAGTGCCCCGATGGTGTGATGAATGCTGTTTTCCACTCGTCTCCCGCTTTCACTCTTATCAAATTATAAGCACTCCTTAAGTCTAGTTTGCTGTAGATGGTAGCAGATCGTAATTCCTCTAGGGCAGCTGGTACGAGTGGTAGTGGGTATGCAAATTTTTCTGTTTGTTGGTTGAGTACTCGATAATCTATACACGGCCTTAGGCCTCCATCCTTCTTGGCCACAAAGAAGAAACTTGAAGCTGCTGGTGAGGTTGAAGGAGTGATAAAACCTTGTTTTAAGGCTTCTTGAATGTAATCGGTCATGGCCTGAATTTCTGGGAGGGATAGGGGATAAATTCGCCCTTTAGGCAGTTTAGCACCAGGTAATAATTTTATCTCACAGTCCCAATGTCTATGTGGTGGAAGTTGTGTGGTTGCTTGCTTACTGAACACGTCCAGGTAGCTGTGATATTCCTTGGGAATGTGAATTTCCTTGGAGACTTCAGGACTTTCGATTGTGGTGGAACAGCATTCAAGTAGAGGTGGCTGTGGATGATCAACAGAGAATAGACAGTTTTGAAAGCACATTTTACTCCATTGTGTTATCTCACCATTTTTCCAGTTCACAACAGGTTGATGGAGAGCAAGCCACGGTCGACCCAACACTACATCAACAGTGGCGTCGTGCAATACCAGCAAAGATATACTTTCCTGATGAAGACATCCAATCTGTATTAAGATGGGTGTGGTGCATTTACTGACCGGTCTTTTGTCCAGCAAAGTTCCTTGAATCGTTGTGATATTGTAACTGGTGGTTACTTTGACACATGGAATGTGCATGCTGTCCAGACATTTCGAAGAAATGAAGTTCCCTGAAGCTCCTGAATCTATTAAAGCTTTCACAAAATATTCTTTACCAAGAACAATCATTTTGACAGTGATCAATGGTATTTTGTGATTCATAGACACTGTGAAAACAGGACTCACCCTTTTGTTGGTGGGACGGATGGGGCAGTTGCGTTGATAGTGATCTGGATTACCACAGTAGTAGCAACAACGTTTATCCTTACGTCTCTGTCTTTCTGTGGGCTTCAGACGGTAAGTATCCATTTGCATTAATTCACATTCCGTGGATTAAGTGGTCAATGGTGCATAAGCAGTAGTAGAGGTGAGGTTACGTGATACGGTGATTGTTTTCTTGAGGAATGCTTCTAGATTCACAGTGTCATCATAGATAGCCATCTGTTGTTGTAAGTCTGCTCTGAGTCCTCGGCGAAACACAGCCAATAATGCAGGTTCGTTCCATCCACTAGTAGCCGCTATAGTACGGAACTTTAAGATGTATTCGTGAACGGTAAGTTTATTCTGTTTTAATTTTAATAAATCCTCCTGTACGGCAGTGGGGTTTGGATCGTGTCCAAAAACTTCCTCGAAGTGCTTCTTAAAGTTGTTAAAGGAGGATAAATGAGAACTCTCACCTGCCCACAGTGCTTCAGCCCACTGTAGCGCTCTTCCGGTAAATAAGGTCATTATAAAGGCAATTTTACTTCGTTCCGTGGGAAAGTTCTGAGGAACCATTTCGAAGTGAAGTGCGCATTGCATTAAAAATCCTTTACAAGATGATTTTTCTCTGGAATAGAGCGGTGGGCGATTGACTGCGTGTGGCGCTGCCGCTGAGACTTAAATACTTTCTATGGCTCGTAGAATGGTGGTGAGATCATTCGGGGCGGCGTCTGTTTCATCCTCCATTTTGAGCGTGGGTAGGAGAGTTGAATCTTTTGGGCTGTGATTCTGTAACGCTCGGTATAAGGAGAAGGAGGCGAGAAGGTGAGTTGAGTAAGGTTTATTGAATGATTTGAAAAGACTTTTAGAAAGTGTTGAAGTTCTTGAGAGAACAATGCAGCGCAGCCCACACAGTTCATTGATGGAAGAGGATCCTGAGGTAGGTTTGATGTTATCCACAAGGTTGCGGTCTCACTGAGCATAAGAGTGACTAATGCTGTCTTTTATTCCTTCCCAGGTGGTGTCCGTGAAGCACAGGGTGTGTAGCCGGCAGTCTGTGAAGACAGGTAAGTAACAGATGGTGAGTTGATAAAAGACTTTGGGTATCAAACTCACGTCAGCTCTCTTTGCACGTTGTGCAGATAGACTCCTTGTGCTCGTGGTGCGTGTAGTGCTGGGAGTTCGTGGTGTTGTGTTCAACACAGCCTGATGGTGTTACAAACGCAAGTCCTAACGCATCATTTTTATTATCAACGTGAATGTTAAAATCCCCGACAATTAGTGCTTTAAAAAAATTAACCAATAGTTTGGAAAGGAACTCTGCAAATTCTTTTAGGAAATCTGTATATGGCCCTGGCGGTCTATACACAGTAGCTAAGACAAGAGATTTCTTTTG
>JAUCMT010000114.1:17446602-17457003 GCA_032357475.1 Enteromius thamalakanensis
GGCCTCCGAGCCCTAGGAGGTTTAACCCTCTAGGAGGCTAGGGTTAACAGATGCTCGGAGCCCAGCCTGGTCCCCGTATGCCCCCCGGAGGAAGTGGAGAACTTGGCCAAACCAGGGACCCTTCGCAAGGGTCAGCTTCAGCTCGGATGGCGAAAGGGGAGGTGGAGGAAGACAAAAAAACGCAGAAGCCAAGGACAGGGAGCGAGCGGTATTTAAAGGCGGAGGAGAGGAGGTTTGCAGGGTTATCAGTAATACGGAGATTGGTGGCAGCTGCGATCGTTCGTGCATGCTCCTCCTGAAATATGATTAATTGCTTAATCGTCATATTGACTGCTTCAAGTAGTCTATCAGTAAGGCTCAAATACTCTTTTATCACCAAGTAAGTATTCTTTTAAATGCATCAGCATGAATGCTATTAGCATTAAATTAGTGTTAAATAAATGCACCATGAAACACCAGGAAGCTGTCTTGCTCTTCAACAAGACACTTGAGTTTGTGTCTTTTAGAAGTATAAATGAGAATGCCAGTTTATTTATAAATAGAATCCATATGGAACATTTGAGAAAAAATAAGTTATTTGCATTCTGTGTAAATTAAAACTGCAGCAGTTCAATATACAAAATCTCACCCTTGAGCAAATACAATCTCATTAGTACAAACATGGTATCATTGATTTTACATCTTTAGCTCAAATCAGAATATTAAAAACGCTTTTTTTCCAACTAAAGTGCTTTTTTTAAGTTTTAATAAGTAATCGCTAGACCACCTTTTGATTGTCTTTAAAGCTTGAATGCATTAGTACTTTTATGTTTATAAATGATTATGTAGTAATATTACATTATGTTTCATTTGCCTCCATATTTCACAAACTTGTCATGACTGTTACAGACTGGGGATCAAAATAGCGTAAATAGTTTTGTCTCTTCTGAAATGTAGTGTGCAGATGGCTCTGGCCTCATAGAAAGATCTGTTAACTCACTCTGTATGTTCTCTGCCCATCTGTGATTGTATTAGTTTCTAGAATTTCTGGCTCATGTCATACACGTTTATAATATCATTAGTACATCTCAGATTATAGTTGTTTAGAATACGATTTCTAATATGTAATCTTTTCTCTACAAACTTTGTGTAATTATGTGAAAATACAAACTGACAAATATGGTTTCCCAAAAAAAAGTAGATGCTTGATGCAGTCAGGAGGTGAAGTTGTGACATCCAACAGTTAACTGAACCATGCTAACCAGCCAAACCTTGACCCCTTTCACACGCTCATAATGCAAAGCAATGCACACATCATCAGGGCATGACACATCCTCTATTAATAGTAAAAAAAAAAAATCTAATGCAAATATGCCAAACACATAGGCAGAACACATCAAAATCCTTCAAAGAGATGTGACATCTTGCTTCTTAAACCTATAACCATTGCTGCAACTTTTGACATCAAAAGCAAGCTCCTTAGGAAGATCAGAGAGAGTACAATTTGGAAAGTCGAAGTGAATTTGCCATCCATGTCCACGTATTCAATTCTTCCATATGAAAAATCCAGCACTTGACGAGCAGCTATGTCTGGGTATGTGACTGTGAGCGTGGATAGGTGGGTGTACTGATACTAAAATGAAAGACTTTTGACACAATCCTTGTTCTTATGAATCATCTTCACAGTCAGTTAAAACAGGATGGTGCCCCATGGATAAGTCACGAATTTCTCTCTTTTAACTTGGAAGTCTCTTCATTTGATTAGAGTCTGGTTTGCTTAGATGGTTTTGAATGTGTGCAGTCTTAAAAAAAAAGAGCTCAAGGTTTGAGTTCTTGATGAAATTTCAAAGAACAAGGACACACCAGGGCATAGACATAGCTCCTGTTTTCTAATTTATCTGGCTTAATTGTTCTTTTGTCACACTTGTACTGAAAGACAGTCATTAAGCCAAAGGTTATAAAGGGCATGAGGGAAAGACTATGTATTATCACCAGCGTTCGCATTGGATTCAGGTTTTTTTTAAATCATTCACGGAACACTGATATTCAAAAATCCTCCTTTACTAGGACAGTTAGAGGTGTTGTATGAGGATCATTTTAATCTCATACAAAATTTTACATTGAGATAGATAGATGGGTAGATGGCCTTGACAGGTTTTGCGGCATTCATTTTGAGATTTTTAGAGTTTAGGAATTTAGAGGTGGCAGCCCTCAATACCCAGAGACGATGAACAATGAAAACCCCATCTCTGGGTTCAAACAAGAGGGAAGCGTGATTCATTATGCAGTTGAGAGTGGAGTTGTACAGCTGTTGAACATCACCCAGGACAGACAGAAGTGCTACCAAATTAATTTGAAATCCGCCCTCCATTATGAATGAGGGCCAGGTGTTTCTCATTTAAAGAGTGTATGCATATGCGTGTGTGTGTGTGTGTGTGTGTGAGTGGGCACACATGTGAGCTTGAAGTGTTCCTGACAGTGTGCCCACACACACACACACACACACACACACACACACATATGCATAGACTCTTTGGTGGGTGTTAAATTATACACTCCAAATAAGCTGGTGGCAGAATTTACCTCTGCTACAAGATTGTGTGGTTGTAAGTGTGTGGGGTTTTGCTATTCTTAGGTTATATCATTTCTAAAAACCTTGTTAGGTCAGTTCTTATCAAAAACTACAGAAAATGTGTATTTCAGGGTTATGATTGGCCTATAGTAATTAAAACAGGATTTTTTTTTTTACATTTTAAAGGGAAGGTAACTGTCTTATTCCCATGGATAAATTGCTGTCATGATGCCAGTGTGCTGCTATGTAGTTGCCAAGGTTTTGGTTGGTCTCTTATACTCACCCAAAGGCCCACAGTAGCCTAAATATTCCTGTCCTGTCTTTACGTGCAGATTTATGTGTAAATTATACATTGCCAGTAAAATGACTAAATAATTCACATTTTATAGATGTTTTTGAAAGTAGTCTCTTATTCTCAACAAGGCTACCCAAGACCCAAGACAAAGTTTTCAAACATTAATAATAACATCAATAATAATGGCTGCTGAAAATTCAGCTTAACCTCCAACAGGAATAATTAAAATTTTAAACAAATATGAAAACATAAAAGTTATTTTAAACTGTAATAATACTTAATTATATAAAAAATGTAACTGTATTTTAATCAAATAAAATCTTTGTGAGCATAATATATATATATATATATATATATATTTTTTTTTTTTTTACTTTTTGTTGGTACTGTACATAATATTACAATTACATAATTTACAGTAGCACTCACATCAGTGAACAGCTGAGTCATCCTATTGGTTCATTGTCAGTTTGCAGACAGTCAGTTGTGTTCAGAAAATGCAGATCTCTCCATCTGGTGTCCTAGACAAGCACCCTTAGCAGCCTGCCCAGTGCCAGAGCGCCCGGTCTCACCCAGACTCCTGCTTCACGAGTTGATCTAGGGTGCCAATGTGACCTGATCCTCAATCAGTGCCAGGTGTTTTTGCCAAGAGAAAGAGCTGAAAATAACCATACGATTCATCACGGGAAATAGCCAGCTGGGTGAGTGCATGCATGTGTGAGCAGAGTATGTATGAGGAATGCAATGCTTTATTCAACAGGGAAAATAATCAGCTGTATCCCATATACTGTACCTCTTATGTAGCCTATTATATATATAATTTGTCATTTTCATAACACAAATCTGTATGTGAGCTGTGATTAGTGTCCTCTCAGCAGTATTAATAATAATATTAATATATTTCATTCTTAACTTTATATTAAACAAAATTTCAAAGTGCTACACATTCAAAAAGAATAAAAACCATTACTCAAACTATTAGTAATGATCGTTTTGATTTGAACTATGATCTGATCAAAAAGTGGGGCACTATTTATAACAATAGATTAGAATAGATTTACTTTAATAGACTGTAAAATACCTAATCAGATTTTTTTGTGACAATATTTATCTATCCATCCATCCATCCATCTATCCTATATTTATTAATGCTGTCAAATGAGTAATCACATGCAAAATAATACTTTTTGTTCACATAATATGTCCACTGTGTGTATTTATTATCTACATATAGATGCATTAATTCTATAAATTAATGTGTGATATGTGTAAATATTTTTAGAATATAAACTGTATGTGTAGTTTATATTCTAAAAATATTTACACATATCACACATTAATTTATAGAATTAATATTATATGTAAATATATTTAAAATATAAACATTACGTGACCGTTCTGACAATAACGGAGTTTCAGGAGGAGCGGTGGCCGAATTAATGGCAGCTGTTTCCCATCTCCTAATCAAGTTCACCCAATCACCTCTTACCTGCCCGCTATAAATACTCCCGCTTTTCTCTTTCTAGCATCTCGCTTTTTGCAAACCCTCCTCCTCCCACTACTCCTCCATCCTGCTCAAAATCCTCTCCTCCGGGGGGCACCAAGAGCTCGAGCCGGGCGCCGAACTATGCCCTCGCTAGTGCTCAGACTTCTAGGGTTCGGAGCCTGCAGCTCTCCCGGCTCGCTCCCTGGACAGCTCGCCAAATTTGCTTTTACATTTCTAACCAAATTCCTCTTTACATTAATGAGAAAGCGCGAACTAGAGAAATATTCTTCTTAAATATATACAAGTATTATTGACAGTACTAATATTGTCAGGATTATCCGCTGGAGTTCCAACAAACCCCTCCAGAGGGCACTCCACCTAGAACTACATCAGTACTGCTGAAACTCCATTTCCCATCAAACACATGTGGATTAATTACACCTACACCTGACCCGCATTCAATCATACATAGACAGCTGGTTAGCACACCCATTCACACTCATTACAACCTGCATATAAGCCATAGTCAAGCATACACATATCATGAGGTCTTGAGTGTTTTCCCTGTTTAGATTCTCCTGTGTGTGACAACTGCTATTCAAATAGCATCATTTCCTTTTTAGTCCCTTTCCATTTTTATACTTGACAAATTCTGTTGTACTAGCAACAAATATCTTAACAGATTTGAATGAGGTTGCTAAAAATGTGTCCTGAGGGTAATTATTGCCACTCAGATTCATTCATACATCTCTGGAAAAAAAATCCACATCTCTAAAAAGTAATACCAATCCTTTTACACAAGCATTATGTACTGGCAATCTATCCATCTAGGCGACTCCATTCTTTTAAATCAAAGTAAGGTTTTTATTCTCTCACAGGTCTAGGCTTGTTTAAGTAAAATTATTCTTCTGTGGTTGATGGCAAACTGTTATTATTCTCTACCGAATCTGGGAAACAGCTGCTAAATCATTTCCTCAGCGTTGCGGGTGGATAGATGCCAGATATGATTGAGTGAGGCTGCAACTTACACCTGTCTCCAAACATCGTGGAACGGCAGCAACAGGAAACTCTGTCATAAAAACATAACAAGAGGGGATTGGAAACTTGTGATAAAAGAATATTAAGGGAATGTGAATACCTCCTACATTTCAGATTAGATAGATACACACACAGCAATTGTTTTATTTCCTGCATATGGCATCACTAACATGTTGATGTAGGAAAATGTGCTTTGTCATTTGTTTTGCTCTTCATAGAAGTGTATTTTGTTTTGTTGTTTCTCTGCTCACTCAGGAATATTAATTGAGTTTTGTTTTATTAACTTTAAACATGATAGAGCATTCACTTTTAGTGACACTTCTCGAATATTTGAATTATAAACCACCACAATATGTACCTGAAGCAACGTAATACAAACCCTGCAATACATACCTTTATAAACATAACAAATATGTGACCCTATTTGAACCAGTCTTAAGTGTTAATTTTCCAAAATTAAGATTTATACATGTTCTGAAAGCTGAATAAATAAGCTTCCCATTGATGTATGATTTGGATGGATAGGACAATATTTGAGCGAGATACATCTATATGAAAATCTGGAATCTGAAAGTACAGAAAAATCAAAATGCTGAGAAAATCACCTTTAAAGTTGGCCAAATGTAATCTTATCAATGCATATTACTAATCAAAAATTAGGTTTTAATATGTTTTTGGTAATAAATTGACTAAATACCTACATGGAACATGATCTTTACTTACTATCATAAGGATTTTTGCCAAAAAAAAACAAAACAATAATTTTGACCCTTACAATGTATTTTTGGCTATATATATGGCTACATATTTGACTACAAATATACCCCAGCGACTTAAGACTGGTTTTGTGGACCAGGGTCACAAATGTGCCAGGGTCACTTACTAAACCTACGTATTAACACCACGAAAAAAATGTATTTAGAGGCACGTATTTCCAGTGAGCCTGAGTTGACCATAACAGTCAAGCATGGTGGTCCGAGCTATAAAATAAATGAGGATAGAGGCCATTTGGTCTTGAACGAATTTTTTGAGTTCATATTGAAATCTCTAAATGATTTCAATAAATGATTGCACATCTATTGAACAGTGCAAAAACTGCTGTCTTATTTACTAACCACCTGCTATCCAGTTTAACCAGGCACTAAATGTGCTGGAATAGTGTGATGCTGTGAGCATTCACATTTAATTATTGGAAAATTGTTCTCAGCAAATTGCATTCAGTACAAATTTTGGCTGTGGTTGCACCATTTCCTGATTTGCATTAAACACATCTCAGTGCAAGCAAACAAACAAACAACACTATCATGGGTGAAATTCATTCTCAGTAAATCCAACACTGTATTTTAAGACATTATTATTTTTTGTGATTTTATAGTATCGTTATATATACATTTTTGTTATTATTAAGTATTAATATTAAATAGAAAATATACATTTTATTTGATCATGTTGTTGATTTCATGCATTCATTTTAAAAATGTTACTATATATCCTAATTATATAAATAAAAATAGTATTGATTATTTTTATGCAATTTTTCTGTTTTAGTTTTGCCTTGTGATGTCCATATGTTGTCTGCTTACTGATCACAGTTGAGAACCTCCTCAGAAGGAAAATCTAAGAAGCAGCAGACATTACTGTTTTTAAGGAGAAACACTTGAGATATTAAAGAGATCTCAGCTGTTATTTTTTTCTTTCTTGTGGATTTCAGCAGTCAGCATTGTTTTGCTCCTAGTTGCCATGGTAACTGTGACAGTGATAACTTTCATGTCTGCAGGTGTGCAGCTCTGGCAAAGTTTCAATCCCTAGTTTCCAGATATCTTCTTGAATAGTTCAAAGCCCTGCGGATGATCTGCCGTGCACGTGTCATGTTATGTCACGTGTCTTTCAACTTAATGGTGTTACTTGTGAAATTTCCTCATTACAAGAAGTTCAGGGCAGTCTGAATATGCCTCTTAACGTATTTTAAGCATTAACCTTAGTGTACTCTGCCTGAGCGTAGCAAAATCATCAAACACTCCTCGGCATCAGTAAGCACTACTGCTCACCTGTAAGACCTTATTTCTGCTTCCATATTCTCTTTGTGTTTTTAGACTTCTGCTGCAGTAGCTTGAGACTTAACCCAGGAAATAGACATCAGTGTCTTCACCTGAGCTGCCCAAATCCAAAGCAGGCTTGCACCTGCTTTGGGATCTATCTAAGTGCTGAACCTGTAGTAGAATAGAAAGCTACTCTACTGATTTAATATTGAAATTTGCTGAGATTTAAGTGCAGTCAAAATAATACTTTGATCTAATTGTTATGAACTACCAACTTGACCATCGACTTCATAAGGAAACCTAACTTACTTAAAGGTTGTGAGTCAGAAGCACCAGACTGTAATGGAATAGCATCACTAGTATAGAATGATTTTAGACTTAAAATTATTAATAGATGCACACACAATTATACATGTACTACATAAATGTAATTCATGCTTCTAATTGCAAATTACAAATACCTTTCATTTTGAGTATGTGGACATTCAGTATAAAAATGATTCACTATGGCATGATCGGCCAGAACCCTCCTGTGAACCTGATTCGCCATGGCCCGATTGAGGCCATTGAACTTTTGTCCTGACCGGAACTGGCCACAAAGGCCATTGAACTTTCATTCAGCCCTGAACCGACCATGGAGGCCAATTAACTATTGTCCAGCCCTGATCTGGCCACGGAGGCCACTGAACAGTTGTCCTTCTCTGAACCACAGAGGCCATTGAATTTCTGTTTGGACCTGACCCGACTGCGGGGACCAGCTCCCACAAACCGGACGTAGGTATGATCTCGGCTAAAAGGGCCACCATTAGCCTCTCTCTGCTCCTCTTTGCAGTCCAGTCTGGTCCGCCGAGCTGGGCTTCTCCGCACTGGAGAGCTTCTCCGCTGTCTGCTCTACCCAGGTGGGCTTCCCCTCCGTCTGCTCCACCCTGGAGGGCGTCTCCGCCATCGGCACTGCCCTGGAGTGTCTGGAATCCACTCCTATGGGAGGGGCTATGTCACAAGCTGCACTGGAGTTGCCCGTGGAAGCCTCCAGAGGGCAGTCCAGCCCGGACTATGTTCTATGTTATATGTTCAGGACTTATATTTTGAAGTGTCTCCCGTTGTTCCCATACCAACCCTGTAATGTCTCCACCCCGCTTGTTTGTTGCCATGTCTACAGATTAGTTCATCCCCCTTGTTACCTCATCATGAATTGTATTTAAGATTGTTTGTTGCTAGTTATGTTACTGATCATTGTTGTGGATATTCCCCTTTGTAAGCGTTCCGTGTTTCTTTGTTCCAGTTCTGTGTTTCTGCATTTACTGTTGACAACCCTGCATGTCTCCGCCCTTCTGGATACTGTTTAACATTCGCTCGACCCCCTGCTACATGCTTGGATTATTCTGTTGCCTTTGTCTTCGAGACCCCTGTTTGCTGTTATCGACCCTGCCTGATTCTACCCTGTGTGTGAGTTCACTCATTAAATTATTCTGCATATGGATCCGCATATGGAGACACCCTGTCTCTTTGTTTCAGTTCTCTTTCACTTTCACAACAACACACAGCATCTCATGAACATGGCATCTGCAGCAACACAAAAGCAAGAATAATAGTTCTACGTCTTTCCTTTGCATTAACATTTAAGTGGTGTTTAAAAATAAACCACCCTGTGATGTAGAAAAGGCATGTTGAAACGAGTCATTTTAGTGTGTATGAACAAGTCATAGCTTTTATAAAGAATAACTCTTTGGTTTTGAAACTTGAATCTTTACAACTTTAGGGATCTTATCCTTATACTAAGAGTTTGTACCACTCCAAAGAGAAAGGGAAATTTGAAACTGCATCATATGACCACTTTAAATTGTAATCATATTTTAATGTTACTATTTTACTGTATTTTTTTATCAAATAAATGCAGTCTTGGTTAGCAGAGACATTTGTCAAAAATAAAATAATAAGAAATAACCTGGACTCATGAATAATGTAGTCCAAAAAAAATTACTGTGAATTGGTAGTACTGTATAAAACCAACCTAATTGCTGGTTGTGTTGAGATTTTACCCAGCATTTTTAGTGTATAATGCATTAAGTACTAACAACAAAATTTTTTGTTGTGAAGTGTTATCTAAACACTAAAAGGCCCCCATAGGATACCAAAATGAATCAATCTCATTTGTAAATTAATAAAGAAAAAGTCTTAATGCAGTGTTAATCATCAACCAGAAAGATGTGAACCTTTGATATTTTTCAATGAAAAAGACTTTAATCACTAGTATTCAGATGTAACATGTCTGCATTAAGATTGATGACTACTTGAAGAACATCTGCTCTGAGCACAGCTTGTATGGAGCCGTGTGAGTGACTCTTATGTGGCTGTTTTCATTTTCAATAATGGCTGATACTGCAGCATCGCACCCCAGCTCTTTGAGCCGGCACCAGTCTCTTCACTCAGCTCTAAGGAGGAACATCAGACTATTTAAAGCTCTCAACCAACCAGTGAAGCACCCTTCAAAACAGCACTGCTCCCTGTGTAACAGGATGCAGGTGCAGTATGACTGTACCGCTAAAGCCAATTAACAGGGTAGTCTGCTTCAAGAGACGTTCGAACGATAAAATTACTGGATGATCACAACAAAACATAGCTGGATTTAATTCAGAGGCCCTTGACATCTGTCAAAACTCAATGTTCTTTAGGACATTAGAGGACCTATATTTGTGGTGAACATATAGAGTACTTATGCAATGCAACACAATCGTAAAAGATAAAAGCACAGTTGACAGTAGCCACTGACTTCTATTTCATGGAAAAATAAGAAATCTATGCAAGTCAGTCGCTAACACAACTTAAGGATGAGTAAATTGGGACCAAATTTTCATTTATTGGTGAACTATGTCATGTATTTTGGTGAGTCCAGCAATTCATTTTTTAGGGTCAGCATCAGTGTTGTTTTTGACAACCATCTTAGATTTAGTCGTAGTCTTAGTCTTTTGACTAAAATGCTTATTAGTTTTAG
>JAUCMT010000114.1:17457103-17469298 GCA_032357475.1 Enteromius thamalakanensis
TCTCGTTATCGTCATGAAAAAAAGTTGCGTCAACGAAATGATTTCGTCATCGTCATCGTTGACGAAAACAACACTGGGCATAGAGATGGTTATTGGGATGTTTGTATAGTTTATCAGCATGTTTAATCATTTAAATATAAAGAATATTACAGGGATGGAATCTTGCAGATTTCTCCACATACTTTAAATGTTGACTTGCATACTCAGCACAGTATACATATTGGATACAGCAGTTAAGATAAGCTATTCTGAGCATAGCCATTGGCTTGAGATGGGGTCATACACTCCTGCTCTCCATTCCAGCTTTCTAGTGAAATTACTAAATAAAATGCAACAAGACACCCCTGATTCTGATATATATTCATTGATATGCAGTAGCAATTTTGTTTGTTTGCTTATTTATATGTTTTTTTTTAACCCGTATAGATTTCAGTGATATTTGTTTTTTTCCATTTTTGCTTCTTACATTCTCTCTCACATGCCCTCTTTCTACTATTAGACATCTTTTCTCTCTCTATTTTCTATTCAATCAGCATCACTCCAGTCCTGTGGTCAAGAGCGCATGGTCAAGAGAAATTATGGGAAATTGCAGATGTATCTGGTTTTTATTGCATCAGTGTTGTCACAATGAACCAAGTCTCCTGCGTCCAAGCACAATATGTCCTCAAGGTTCAGATCAACATAGTCCTCGGTTAAAAGGGTAGTTCATCTAAAAAAGATTTGACAAGACCACACTGTATGCCTTTGACTTTTATTTTATAAACCTAACATTTTTCAAAATAACTTATTTTATGTTCCATAGAAGAAAATCAGTTGGTTGACAGTAGTATGGGTAAATGACAATGTTACTATTTTGGGGTGAACTTTTCAATTAACATAACAACAGGTCTGTTGCTTTGGTGGGTGTTTGCGAAATGTAGTAGAAAGGTAGTTGTGTTTAGTGCGAGCCGTGATTAATTTCAATACATGGCCAAGTAAGTCATCATAGTCATGATGTCGCTTATGATGACCTTGGCTTGCGCTCACCTCATAGCGATTGGCTGCCTTCCGGCATTTTTTGCTTCTAATTTGCCTAAAGTTTATCATTTCTTAACTTTTTGACAGTCTCACCATTTACTCTACTCCACCATCAATCCCACAATCCCTTGCAGAAGCCTTCCGCCAAGCTCCCATAGAGAGCAAACACTCGCCTTGTAGGGTCACAAAACACAGCATCCTCTTTTGTTAGACCCCACTGGACATTCACAACCTCTTACTTGGACACATTTTGTTTTTCCACTCGTTTTGACTTTGATGCATCGCCCTTAATCCCACAGTTGCTGTCGTCAACTCCCGACACTTGCTTTCACTTTTATCTTCTTGTCCTCGCTGCAGTCAATAAACTAAGACTCTGGGGGGGGGGGATTGAGCGACAGAAAAAACAAAGTTGTACGCAAACTTTTGTCACTGCTGGGCCGTGTTGATAATTAATGTCAAAACAGTGCAGTGGTATGGGGCAGCAGTGGCTTCATTTTGAGCCTGACATGGTCGCAGTGCGCCAGCAGGCTTCAGAGAGCTTCAAGGGCTACAGAAGAGACATATTCCAGCAGAATGCACTGCCAAGCCCTGCCACTGCCCCTCTAATGAGGAGAGGGACTGTCAACAGTCGCTTCTCTTGCTCCCTAGCCAAGCCTCACTTCCTTATTCGTTCTCTTTCTGTCTCCCTCTCACTCCCCAAGGGGTCCCAATTCCCTGTAGGCCTTTTCTGCCATTCACACTGACTGCACAAATTAATCAAATGCCCTATGAGATGCCCTTAAACGCACTCTCATTTTCACCATGTTAAATTTTGGACCCATTACCAACAAGCCGGCTACATCAATGATTTTGTTAGGAGCGCTATAGTGGGCCAAGATGCATTCTCAGCATGGCTGTTTTCCATGAGGAACATTAAATTACCACAACATTACCACAAAAGTTATCTAATAGTGTGTAAACCCTTTATTTTTCTAAAGTATCACTGTCCAACACCAATGGATAAAGTTTTTTCGGTTTTCATAGAGGTCCAGTAGTTTAACATAGACTGCATGTAAGAACAGACATATTAATTCGGCTAATTTACTGATAGTGATAGTGCCCACCAATGTTTTTTTTTAATTACTCTGCAAATCTTGCTTGGTGAATCAGTGTAAACATCAAATGGAGCTTGTTGGGCTAATTTCCCCTGAAAGAAGCAGTTCATACAAAACTTTCTTCAATCAGGTCAACATTTTTTTTTCCCAAAAAAATATTTCTACTTTCGTTTTTCACGGAAGGAAGAAGCTGATACAGATTTTTAACAACTTGAGGGTCAGTAAATGATGACAGAATTTTCTTTTTTCACATTAACTGTCCTTGAGAGTTTGTGATTTTCCCAACCTGGTCTCATGGCATACAGTAAACATACCTTGCTGCATTTTTTAGCGAGACATGAAATATGTACCAGCAAGTACATATCACTGCAGTTTGCAAAAGAAATCCACACTAGGAGCAGTACAACTCAGACACCTTTTCACCCAAATTTACAGAGTTTTAATTAATAAAGTGTAATTTTCACATAATTCCTTGAAGAATATCATGGTATGACTTCAAAATAGTAAATAGTAATATACTGGGATATTTGAAAAATTATGCTTTTGAAAGTTAACATCACACATTTCCAGCTTCATATGGCTTTTCATAGGCAGTAGGTTTGTTCAGTGGCTCATGGAGTACAGAGATGTACTTGAGAGGCGCAGAGCTTCGGTTTGAATGATGTGTAACTGTGGTACAAAACAGTTCAAATTTACATAAATAGAAGGTGAAAAGGCACAGTTGCTTCAACAAAAGCCTTTTTCTATGATTTTTGCATTTGTTAACACTATCGGGTAGGTTTAGGGTTGGTTTTGGTGTAAGGCATATATCCAACAGGATAGAGAACATTAACTTTTAGCAACAGTCCACGGAAATTTACACTCGGATCTGCCACAATACATACCTATATCAACGTGATAAAATGTGCCAGGGTTGCCACCTTGTAAAATGTGTGAATTTGTCATGATATACCGTTGTTTGTAGCCATTTTAAGATAATCTATGTAAAATGCTATATCAAAAAAGATAGGAAATGTGCAAAATGTAAGTTACAAGCACCATTTCTTAAGGTGGGGATAGTAATTAAACAAGCTTGTCCAATGAATCCAAGCTGTATATAAGCTCTACTTAATGAATTTGTCTTGACAAGTACGTTTCCTTTTGAAGTACATTTGATCTTGTTTCAAGGATTTCTAAATATTTTAACTGGACAAAAAAAGATAAATAAGTGAGATTTTTAGACAGTAGACAGTAGAGTTCTCTGTGTGCTTAATGAACTCTGCATATTTAAATATTATCCCTGAAGAACAATGGCTTCTAAATTTGGCAAATTGTTAGCAGTTGGTGCTTGGCATGATACTACCCAAACAGTGACAGGTGGCGTCATTGATTTTTTAATAGGGATATGGCCTTTTCTATACTCCCTACTTTTTCTACATTACCAGAGACACCCAGTGTGTTACTAGATCTAACACCATGCTTGCCACAAATGTTCAGATAAGGGGGGTTGTGGAGGTTGTCTAACCATGAAGGGCGAAAATTAGGCCACATGCTGTGTAAAAGTGCTTCAGTGGTCACTGCACCAAATGGCCTGTTTAATGTATGCGTGTGACCTGCATGTTTTTGTGTGTATTTTCAGCTCCAAAACTGATGTTATAGACAATAATAAGTGTAAATTATTCCAAGATAGAAGATTAAGATGAGGTTTTCTTAACAGAGCTTATTAAAGATCCATGTAAATGTGGCCTGAGGCCTCTAGAGAGCAACAGCAACACATTTAGAGAAAATATTCATTGTGTTGTAATTCAAAAGCAATAACAGAGAAATTAATGGCGGAAAAGCTCACATTTATCCAAACAGCCCCTTGACAATGCTAAAGAGCTGTGACTAGAGAGTCAACACGTCCATTCTGAAAGCACCTGAATGAGTAATAGCGTTTTTCGCTGGTGAGGAGCTCTATTTAAAATCAGTCGCAGCCAAAGCAATGTATTACACAGTGTAAACCCATGCTGGGTCTCATTGGTGTGACAGAACTCATGCTGAAGTAATTAAGGACAGGGTCTTTGCTAAAGGGCACAATAAACAGTTCTCTAGAGACCAAATGCACCACGAATAAGGCAGCAGGCCAGTGTTTCTCTGGAGAACCCCTTGCTGACATGCACAGAATCAGGTCTTAATTATACATTTGAGAAAGAACAGGAGAAAGGTGCATGGGGAGACACCCTATTAGCAAAGGGACATTGAAAGTCAATGGAGATATAATGTGTGACTGTAGTCATTCGTGATTGGTCATAGGCATGTTGAATTATTATTTGTTCACACATTTCGTGTGCTTTTCATTGACTTCTTGTTTGTTCAGTTTTGTGATATCACACATATACACCAGTTTTTATAAGTATATTATGTACTGCATATCCTTCTATAGAGTCTGTGTGCATGGTGAAAATGTTATTAGTGTACGGGTGTGTGATTAAATCCTAATGTCTTTGGGCTAGTGGTGCATATTGCAAATAATTAGCCCATATGGCCTCTATGATGTCAATTTATGAAAATTGTTAGTAGCATGGCAGTTCAATTTTTTCACCAATAGGGGGCATCCTATACTTAGAAATGCTTCCAAGGTTGTGATAATGAAATAAAAACAGCATTTGTTATTGGCAGACAGAGGAGGGCAGCAAATGCCCACTTTTAAAACAGGTTAAATTCAGAACAGCATACACTCATACTCTTACTATTGCTGCCATATGTTTATGTTTACATGTATATTTTTACACGTTAAATTATATATATATATATTTTTTTTTAGAAATGATTATTAATTATTAATTTATTAAGGAAATACATTCTCTGATCCTGGGGGCATGCTGATTTTAATAATAATAATAATTATTATTATTATGATTGTTATTATTATTATTATTCATAGTGAAGTTTTGTTGCCATGCAATGCAAATATATATATATATATATATATATTTCCTGTGACATCTGCTCAGAAGCAAACATCTGTTCGCATGCACTTCCACCTCATTACTGACTTGTTGCTGTTGCAATGAACAATGCAGAGATTGAAACGAAACAAGCATGAACTTACATAACAGTGCTGCACTTCTGAACACTACTGAAATTCCACAGTGTTGTGCACTTGCAGACAGCACACAAAAACACTCTTTGGTTTGAAAGAAGATCCTCTAGAGCATAGTTTATTCATTAGTCAGTCTAGACCTCCATGTCTGTTTCATACAAACAGATGCATTCACACACACACACACACATACACATGCAGACTACACAGACAGGAACCTGATTAGTGGGAAATGCGATTCGGCTGTTTAGAGTGACTGACAGTGTCAGAGAGCGAGGGTCTCGTCTCTGGATGATACCATCAAAGTGCTGCTTTATTTGTCTTGATGAGGAGGAAATGCCATGTCTCCTCTGCTCCGGGGGGCTCGCTGATGTCATCAGAGTGGCAACGGAAACAGTTGCCTATCTCTGCAGCTGCCAGGAGCCACAGCGCAATCTCACATCATGTTTGTCGGCCCACTATATTGTAAAAAGGTAGAATTTGTTCCATGCTTGTTTACTTTCCTGTTCATGATTTGAACCCATTATAAGATTATTTTTATTAGCTGAATATTTTGAATGGTGGGTAAATTCCTAGCAAAACAACTTCCCTTATCAGTGGTGCTTGGTAAGTGAAGCACCTATACAGTGCATTAATAATAGTGAAATTAATAAATCATAAAGGCAATTTCATGTTTTTATATTTAAGAATACTGTTATATATATATAATTTATTTTTTTTATAATAGGTATATTTTAAAATGTAATTTATTCTTGATGGTATAAATTGCTGAATTCTCAGCAGCCATTACTTCAGTCTTAAATGTCTTGATTTTGTGATCAAAAAACATTAATATTTTTAAATATATAGTATAGATTTTTAAATATAACATTTATGTAAATGTCTAGTTAGATTTAATATGTATAATAAAAAAAGCCTGTATGTCCTGACAACCATTCATAATACCATAGCTTCTCAACAATAACTTTTGCTCTACATATATTCTTTCGAACTTTCCTTACAAAAATTTTACATAATTGTAAACAACCGTCTTCTATTTTTCTGCAGTGTTTGTGGATAATAGTCTACGATTAGGATGTTGTTTCATGTGTCCCATGCTGTGCTGTTTTGATTTGAAAGTAGTTGCGAGACGGAACGTCTGGCTTCCATGCCACTGCCAGGCTTATTGCGAAGAGGCACATGCAAATTTCACGCAACACTGCCTGGCTTTGTGTGCGCCAGCAGCGCAAGGGGCAGGGCACTTTCTCCACCCTGACAGATTTATCAGTCGCCCTTTTGTGTGCTTGTTTTACTCCACTGTGAATCCTCACACTGAAACCTGAAATAAACACATAAGGTCCATCAAGATTATCCCTTGGCAGAGATGTACAAAAGCAATATATAAGAGCTTTAAAGGGCCCCTGAATCTAAAGACCTCTTCAGACTGGCGTGGTGCAGATGCATATGGTTTGCATGTGATTATAATGGAAATGCACTAAAAAAACAAAGCAACTGATGATTGTGGTAAAAGCAAAATAAATCCTATATTCATCACCTTCACAACCATAAGCTACGCACGCTCTAATGATATGCATTTGGATAGCTAATGAACTTCCTGCGTGCCACCTAGATTGAATTTCCATAGCAACCGCTGTGTGCTTTTAAAGCAGTTGCGGCAGTAGCTGGGGGAGGAGAATATAAAAAAGAGGAAGTTGAAGAAGATAAAGAACTTTGCATCCCCTTCTTTAAGACCTCTAAACGAAGATTAAGTTTTTCTTTTACCCAACTTTGTGGTTCATTTTCTTTGATGTAGTCTTGTGTACTAATCTCATTTATCCACAGGCAACAGACAAAGTGCTAGCCTTGAGAACTGGCAAAAGTGGAACTGTTATGCTTATTATTTTTGGTCGGTGCTAATGCAAGTAGCACTATTACTTTTAATCATGGGATTTAAAAACACCCCTAACACTAAGTATTGAGCGTTAGTGCATAACTGCACAGTTGGATACCACAAATCATGTGAATTTTTGAGCACAGGTCTGCTGCTAGTTTTTTGTAGTGCTTGGAGTTTTGAATTTATAATGTTCTCCATGCAGATGGATGAATACAATCGGTAAAAAAACACAAGGATAGTTCACCCAAAAATGATAAAGTGTCACCATTTACTCACCCTAAATGTATTTCAAACCTCCCTTCTTCTGATGAACATAAAATTATATATTTTGAAGAATGTTAGTAACCGAACAGTTGCTGGTAGCCATTGACTTCCATAGTATTTTTTATTAATTTTTTCCTGTATTCTGGTTCACACAATAAGAATATTCAAATTATTTCTAAAGGATCATATGAAGACTAGAGCAATGGCTGCTAAAAAACTCAGCTTTGTCGTTACAGAAACAATTTTAAATTTTTTCCTCTTCTTTTGATTAAAATAGAAATCAGTTGTAATGCATATTGGTCAAATAAACGCCGCCTTAGTGTGTGCTTTTTTTTTTTTTTTGACTTCATGGTTTCCACAAAGGCACACAAAGAGACCGACCTATCAGATCTTCTGTCTGGATGGAGAAACAGTGACGGCCATTGTATAAAGGAGAAAAAAAGAAAGAAAAAAAGCGGAAAGGAGAAAGAAAAAAAGGGGGATGCGTGAGTCCATTGACTCCGACATGTGGGTGTCGTATGTTCCTGTCAGAAACAAATGTCATTCTATCACCATCCAGTCATGTCTGACCAGTCCTATTTCCCGTAAGGATGACCATTCACTGATTCATGCGCTGATCTGTGGGTTTTATTCTTCCCATAGCTGTGTCTTGTCTTTATAAGAACCGATCATTCCTGTTTCGCTTTTTCTTTACACCAGAGGAGTATTGCTGGGCATTTCTATAATGTTTTATCCTTCCACTCACTTTGCACAGCATTCTGGGACTGCACATCCAAGAACTTGCTGATAAGACCTGCCATATCACTTAAAACCCATTAAAGGAACTACTTGCATGTCACTTTAAAAATGTCAGGAACGTCTTATGAGATGCTACTGCGTTCGCCAGGGGCTATATTTGATGGCTGTCTGTCAAGCAGTGTAAATGACTCAGGTGCAGAATACAGAAAGCGAGACAGCTGCTGACTGCAGGCGACAGGGAATGGGGTGAAAACACCAGGTCAGACTTCAGTGCTTGTCACTCAGCTAAGAAGCGCTATGCTCTGTTGAATTTTTCTGTGCACTATGAAAGACAAAACATAATAGTAGGGGAAGACCTTCTCTGTCTTTTCCATCCGTATTTCACTGTTACTATACTACCTGGTTTGTCTGTCACTTAGCTGTGCTATTTTTAGAGTTTGTATAGAGTTTTAATGTGCTTTTTATATACATTGTGTGTGTATTATATGCACTGCCATTTTCCCCCACTAAGGCATTTATTTTATAAAAAAAGACAAAAACAGCAATATTGTTAAATATTATTACATAATAGTCAGCCATTACTCCAGTCTTTAGTGCCATATGATGTTTCAGACTTTTTTGTTAACCATTGAACCTGTAATATATTTTTCAGGATTCTTTGATGAATATAAAAAATAAGTATAAAAATAAATAAAATATTACTTGTAATTGGATTTGGCCTATATTACATTAAAATACTCATTAGCAGATCACAGTTACCTTTCCATTGATTTTCATGATTACAAATTATTCACACAATGGTAGCAAATTCTGCATAATTTATTGACTGTCCATAAATCAATTTGCTCTTTTTTTCCTTTCTAAAAGAATTCTTCTGGTCTTAAAATGCATCACATGCATTTGCTTTAATATATGTGTAGAAATAGTTTGGCCCCGTTTTTGTGTAAATGTGTTTTGAGTAAATGAGTTTCCATCTGATGGACATACGTTTAGAGGGGAAGGCTTGAGCCATAACATCATATAGACTTGGGGCAAGTTACCATAGCAACCACATACCAACAGAAAAACAACATCAACCCTTGAGCACCAAAGAAACAACATAGCAACAATTATCAACCATTCACTACACCCTTGCATGTTCTGCATTTTGCGCATCCAAGAATCATGAACTTTTACTTCAAAAAAGGCAGAGTTTTTCCCTATCTCTTACATGTTTTCCACCCATTCCTCAAATCCCTACCCCCAAAGTGAAGCCCTGAACCATCTGTGCTGTTGCACATATAATTTTGTGATTTTGACCCGCTGGACATTTAAGGTACTTCACTTTATATACAGTATACTGTGTATTGTTTTTTTGTTGTTGTATGCACATTTATCTTTGTTTTAAATATGAAAATTTTACTAGTGTTTGTTTTCTCACGTCTCGTTAATAGAATTTTCTCATAAAGTGGTATAGTACTTAAAATGTGCATTAATAGGAAATTTGTGAATAAGGAAACTTTAATGTCAAAATGAATATATCCATGTGTTCACATTCAAATGTGAGTGTAAAGTTAATTTATATTTTTGTTTTACAGTTAAAAAGATCAGTAAAGTCACCAAGGTCACAAGACTGCTTTCTGGAATATTCTTTGTTCGCTATCTGTTAACCCTTTGCTTCAGTAACACATTGGTGGGAACAGAATACCATCTGTCTCACCTTTAATATCCAATTACAAATCACTGCGTGGGCATAAAATGTTGAGACAATATACTGGGGACCATTCTTATTGATTTTTGTCTCTTTTCTATAATTAGCTGTGCGGCTTAAATTGTGATTTCATTTGCCCCCTGGCCTAACCGTATTGATTGCCTGTACTTTCCCCTAAAACAACCATCCTACGTATTTGGGCTAAGATGTGGCAAAATCTCATCCCTCGGGAGAGAAAATCTATTAACGTGTTCTGAGTCACCGGAGGGATTTGAGGGCCAAACAGCAAAACTGTTGTGTTTTCTCATCTCTGAATTTCATCAGGGGAATCGAGCAAACATGTCAATGAAATGCCCGAGGGGCAGTGTTGAATTTTTGATGAAGTGAGGGCCCTTTTGAAGAATAGCAACAACATCTTAGAGTGTTTGTTTACTGTGGCTACATTCACCCAACAATAAGTTCAGATGTCTTGAGATCAGTCTTGGAGGTTTTCCTTTTGGAAGAGCGAAGCCTCTTTTGTGTTTCAGCGACATCAGATATGAAGATGCGAGCCTCTCTTTGGCGCACCGGGGTAAGAAATGAAAGTCATTATTTGCATGAACACACTGTCATTGTGCGGCAATCATCCACTGAGAAATGTAATTATGCCACAATTCTCACAGAGCGGCGGTGGAGCTCGGGAGACAACTTTAAATGTTATGCTTGCATGAGCTTTACAGAAAAATTCTTTGCATTGTCCAGTTACATCAAAGTATTTTATAAGACTTATAAAAGCCATATTTTTAGGGATGTTTTCCTTCTTTCAAGCTGCCCGTCTTCTCCAATTCATCGTTTCATTACCATTTAATGATTCTTTTAAAGCATATGATTAAGTTCTTCATCAACACCACATATCTCTCCAGGGTCTGCACATCTTTTGTCCACTGTGAAATTGAAAATGCTTTCCACGTTGCTATCCTCACATTTTAATTACAAGCTCACCACCAGTTATTGCCCCTGCTTCAGCTCAATGATGAGGTCGTCCAATGGGATCCAGGCTTGAAAAATTCACATCTTCCAGTGACATTTGCTTGGGTTTCGGAGGGGGGAGGATTACAGGAAGGAGCATATGAAATGGTGATAAAGGTATTATGTGGTTATGAAGAGAACCTCTAGTCAATAGCCTGCCATATGAGAATCTCATAATCTGTTTGTAATCAGATGAGTGCGCTGGAGCAAAAGAACATTACATGGTGTTTCAGCAGGAAGATGATGTGAGATGATTACGTGGTATGAAAAATGGTCATATTGATTTGCAATCTTTCATTTTTTTAGTAAACATGGACACATCCAAATATCATGAAACAAAATGTTTCACAGTATGTGTTTTTTTTTTGTTGTTTTTATCTTTTTCTGTCTCCAGGTAATGGAGGATTTGACATCTACCCAGGGAACCAACATGCTTTAAACCTGATGAATCAAAGATCTATCATCTGCCACATAGTCAGAGGGAATAAGAAGAAGAGCCCATGGGTCTAAGCCCTTCAAAGCTTCCTAATGACAGATGAACAATAGAGTACAGACTCAAAAACTAAGTCCTGTGTTTTTAGATTTTTTAGAGAAGACCAGGCTATTGGAAATGTGAATGTAATATACAGTATATATAAAACATCATACATAGTGTGTGTGTACGTATGTATGTATACTGTAGGAACACTGTACAAACAAATCTGTAAAATATATGGTAAAAAACTGTCAGCTGTGGTTGCTCAAATTTGACCATAAAAAAATACAGTAACAACATTTCAGGTTTTACGGTTTTAAGTAAAATTTACATTTGTATACCGTAATGTAATTCACTGATATTATGTTAATACTGTATACCAACCAACAAATGGAAATGTTGATGAGAAAGTCATATGATGAACCAATGTCCATCACAAGCAGCTTTAAAAAAAAAAATATATATATATATATATATATATATGGATGTAACCGTATTTTAAATACCGTTGTACTGCAATATAAAATTTTTTTCGATAATACCGTGGTCGATAAAATGATAGGTCTTCTGAGAAAAGTTTGATCAGGTGAATGGAGCGAACGGGAGGTAGCGGGAACTACCATTCCCATCAGCCAAAGCGTGCCCATCATTCTTTGCGTCTGTTGTTGTCGTTACAGATCAGTGTTGCCAACTTACCGACTTTGTCTCTATATTTAGCGACTATTCAGACGCCCTTGGCGACATTTTTCCCCAAAAGCGACTAGCGACAAATCTAGAGACTTCTTGGACAAACCTCAGTGAGTCTCCGGTACTGCCGCGCGAGCCCTTGTTTTCTCAGCGTCTGTTCTGTTCTGTGCATGACTGAGAGGAGCAGGGCTTTCAGTTAAATAGATACTATGTTGCTTCTAACGCTATTTTACATGCAAATAGAGCCAAAATCACAGCATAGCCATTGTCTATATCTTATGTGTA
>JAUCMT010000114.1:17469398-17494120 GCA_032357475.1 Enteromius thamalakanensis
CAGTCACCAGATCTCAACCCAATAGAGCATCTTTGGGATGTGGTGGAATGGGAGCTTCGTGCCCTGGATGTGCATCCAACAAATCTCAATCAACTGCAAGATGCTATTCTATTTCTAAATAATGCATTCAGCACCTTGTTGAATCAATGCCACGTAAAATCAAGTTCTGAAGGCGAAAGGGGGCCAAACACCGTATTAGTATGCTGTTCCTAATAATCCTTTAGGTCAGTGTATATATATTAGTGCTGTCAAATGATTAATCGCATTCAAAATAAAGTTTTTGTTTACATAATGAGTATGTGCTGTTTATATGTATTTATTCACATTTTATAAATACAAACACATGCATGTATATATTTAAGATATAAAAATATATATGTTTATATATTAAATATATTTATAACATAAAATATAATAACTATATCAATATATATATATGTGTGTATATATTTTTAAAATATACATAAAAACAGTACACACTCATATATTATGTAAACAATACAAATATATATATATATATATATATATTAGTGTACAAACAATACATACACAATTTATAAAAAAAATGAACTTAATTTGAACTATACTTCAAATAGAAAAAAATTATATAACATATAATATACAATAATAACAAGAATAACACAGTTAGTTTCCTTTAGTTTGTTTTAAAAATATATTAAAATACAATATATTTTAAATTGTGATTATACTGTTTTACTGTATTTTTGATTAAAAAAAACGCAGAAATCATTTTGGCTAATTGTGCACGGACAAGAAACACATATTACTGAGAAAATGTAAATAATAGTTTGTTTTTGCATATTGCAAGCGAGCTATTCACTTAACATTACTCAGCTTCTTTTCCTAACATTGTTTTTCCACACATTAAATGCTGCTCGGCCATGATGATGATTTGACTCCTAACATCTTGATTAGATAAAACAACAACTGTCACTAACAAACACACGTAAACACCCGCAATGAGAACTTTATGTCTTTTCCTCAACTTAATTCATCTTTATTAAGAAGCGATAAGGGACAGTATTCCGTGTAGGCGAAGGTCTTTTGGATTACTGGCTCCAAGGCGGCTTATCGTGGGGGTTCGTTAAGATGACACGATTAAGATAATTGTTCCGGCGGCTAATCAGACGGAAGCATGGCAGGCAGAGGGTTCGATTTCAGGGACGACACTTATCTTTACAGAGAGGGTTCAGAGGGGGTAGGTGGCATGGGTAATCAATTAACTGTTCCCAAGCTTAGAGAGGTGCTGTCTTATATGAATGGTCCTGTCCACAACATTACAGAGAGGAGAAGATCTAACCCAGAACATCTGACGACAACAGCAAAAATGCTCTCAAATTAGACTTTAATTACTTTTCACACTTTAATGATTATTTTCTAATGTGACTGTTTGTGCTACAGACATAAACATACCTAACAATCTAACTTTTTGGCATGCAAAAATCAGGCTCTGGAATAACAAGAAGCATGAATCATAAGCCTGGGAAGGTGAAAGCCGAGGTAAAGAGGTGGAAATATACATCAGCAGTTTTTCAGGAAGAAGCTCAAAATTAAATGCGGTCTTCTGCCCTTCTTGCCCTGTAGAGAATGCAGTTGGAGCTGTGCTGCTTCGTGTGGTAGATGACTCATACTGTGCAAAAGCAGGATTAGTAGATTGGAAATGGGTTTCTGGAAAATCGGAGCTGAGCAACCATCTTCTCTCACTCAGTGGGACGTTGGGTTTCATTTCTCAACTTTGTCTTCTATAAAGTTTTTTATCTACTCTTTATTTTGTGTGGTCATATTATAACCTAAAAAAAATATGTCAATGTCAAGGAGAACACTTACACACACATACACACACACACACACATATATATATATATATAGCATCTCCAGAGGAAGCCAAAACTCATATAAATATATTGTAAAAACTTAATTTCCTGTAAAGCTGCTATGCAATGATTTCTATAATAAAAAGAGCTATACAACTAAACTTGAATTGAATAGGTATTTATGAAATGCCGTATAGGAAAATTTGAGAATGTGGAATTGAGTGAAACATGAATATATAAAATGAAAGTCTGAATATATCAAATGAAACTTGAATATATAAAATGAAAGTCTGAATATATCAAATGAAACTTGAATATATAAAATGAAAGTCTGAATATATGGAATGAAAGTCTAAATATATAAAATACAAGTCTGAATATATGGAATGAAAATGTCATGTCATTATCGGTACGTGCGTTGTGATCATTTGTTTTTTTAATTTGAAATTAAAGTGAGTTTCACTCAATTTCACATTCTCAAATTTTCCTAAACGGCATTCCATAGTTATTATATATATATATAGGCCATTTTAGTTACAGTTTTTCTCAGTTGCTTTGGTGCATTTCTTACAACAGTATTTACATTTGCACAAAAGTTAATGCATTTCTCAAAACAATTAGTGCAAACTCCAAAACCTAGTTAATAACCTGCAAAAGCGTGTCACTTGCTCAAAATGGATAGTTTATTGCTCAAAAGCAAGTATTTATGTCAATGAAAGTGTCAGTGTCGTCAAAATGAAAAGTCCTGACACCACTGTGTATGAACAAGATTATCATTACGACAGTTTACTCTGTACATTTTTTACAACGCAAAAAAGTCAGATTTTGGTGACTCTTTCTGAAAATGCTCAAGACAGCACTATATATTATTTGCACAGCCATTTAAAAACTACAGAAGTTAGACATTACTGTATGTAATGAGGGTCGTCGTGATTTTGCCGTGATCCTCAATCAACATTACTGTCCAAAAATATAAACTTATTTATCCCAATCCTTACCCTTAAACCTACCCCTACCCAAAGTTTATACAAGGATGTTGATCCAGGAACATCTTGTACTTGAAAGTGAAATCACGCTCACCAGGAATCTGAGTACAAGTCAATTAATATGGTTTACATTTTTACTGCATTTGCAATTCTAATTTACTGTATTGAAAGGATTGTGCAAATGATTCAATTTAGAAGACATTTTCAGAAAAAAAAAAGATTTAAACCGTTTTTCCAAATTTACCTGACAGATTTTGACAACTAGTTCAACATTTGTGTATGTAATGACTCAAGCAGTGAAATGAGGACTATTAGTTTTATATGGAATGGCTAGTCAGCACTCACAATTTTAGTTAATTTTGACTGACATGACATAATAAAATGATAATGTTATAAAACAGCAGAGAGCATTTGCAATTTGTTGGAAAGAATGAGAAACTGCTACTATAATGTGCACAAATGACTAATTGTTTTGAGAAATGCATTAACTGTTGTGCAGATGTAAATTCTGTTGTGAGAAATGCACCAAAGCGACTGAGAATCACAAATTAATCAAATGCATGGCCGACATTATCTTTGGTTGACCGTTTAAAGTGAGCTTAAAAGTGAAAGAGTATTATAGGGATCATTTTAAATGAAAGCATCGTAGGCATTATTTTGGACCAGAGCTGAATTTGCAGGTACAGCACTCAGAGCATGACTAGCAGCTCAAAAATGGGTCACACTGAACAGCTAAAGCGACTGCCGTGATATTCCAAAGTCATTTGTACAGAATTGAATTTCTAATAACGTTGAATGAAAACAGAACTCTGAATATGTTCTGCTCTCTTTCTGCCATTATAGCTGGGGAGGAGGGCAAGAGGGGAAAGCAAAAGCATGGTTTATGGAAATTAGGCCCGCTGAAATGAGGAAATCATTTATTGTGGCTTCATGAAACTTTATGGCTCGGTGATAAGTCTCCCAGCCTTCTGAGATGATATCGCTGGGAGTCGATGATGAAAGGAGAACGATTGCCGCCCTTTGCGTTGTGCTCCTTATTCTCAAACACAAAGCAGCAGAATAATGTGCCGCCCTTGCTGAGACTATGTGAAGTTATCAAGCTCTTCTAAGCATTTCAGCTGCACCTTGCTCACACCATCTGCCATTGATTCAAGGGGCAAGAATCCTCATTAAGCTGCAAATCCACAGCTTCTGATAAGGTTAAGTTCTTAATCTTGTACCAGCGCTCTGAAAATAATACTGTTATTAAGGCGCTTAGACAATAATTGCATTTGATATTTGCTGGATGAAACTGACAGATCATTAGAATCTATCCGTGAATATTCTGGAGTGTGAAGGGATCATACAAAGCTTTTATTTTTACAAAGCAACACCTTGTCATCAGTATGGTTGCTACATGTCTTAAGGTGTCAACTCATTGTTACTTCCTTCTCCAAGATGGTAATTTTTGATTTGATTTGTTTCATTTAGACTGTCATAAATTACCCACGTATGTTAACCCGTAGGCATTTTTGAACACAATGGGTTCAGGTTTGTTAACCTTTCGTTCTAAAAAAAGAAAGAAAGAAATAACATGGTTCTCTGTTTGCATTTGCAAAATTAAATGAATAAAATACACGTAAAGTAGTTATAGGATTATTTTTTTTACATAATGATAAATATTGATAAAATGATAAAAATTGTATTATATGATGATTAAGCAATTAATCCTATTTCAGGAGGAGCACGCAAGAACGATCGCAGCTGCCACCAATCTTCTATTACTGATAACCCCGCGAATCTCTCCTTCTACGCTTTAAATACCGCTCACACCCTATCCTCGGCTTCTGCGTTTTTTGTCTTCCTCCACCTCCCCTTCCGCCACCCGAGCCAAAGCCGACCCTTGTGAAGGGTCCCTCGTTTTGCCAAGTTCTCCACTTCCTCCGGGGGGCACACGGGGACCAGGCTGGGCTCCGAGCATCTGTTAACCCTAGCCTCCTAGAGGGTTAAACCTCCTAGGGCTCGGAGGCCGCCGGGCTCCCTGCCTGTCCCCCGGACAGTTCGCCAAACAAGCTATTTTATCGCCAATGTAGTGGGAACTAGTGAAATAGTAAAAATATATAGTGTAAATGCCTTTTCACAGTTATTTTAGCAGATGGGCAACAGGCCAGCTGAAAGGTACACTTTATTCCAGCCTAAGGTGCTTTGCTGGACTGGTTTAAGGTGATTTAACTGGTCTCCCAATTTGACATCTCCAAAATGCCTCTAAAACCAGTCCTGACCATCTAACTAGGCTGTTTTTCTCCTCAGGGTTATGAGAGGTACAATGTGTTTCTTATCGCAAGTATCACTGTGCAATGAAAAAGCTTTTGCTAGTGAATTTTGAGACAATATATTCTGACACCTTGTGACACACAGTAAATATACATCCGAACGGATTCTATCCAGTATATCAAATTAACTGCCTACCCCTTCTCAAGATAAGGAGACATGTAGTCAAATTTTATGTTAGAAAAGTTAAAAAGGCAGACATTTAAACAGAAACCTCAGTGCAGCGCATCGAAAGATTAAATGAAAGGTTTTTTTTATTGAAATATCACAATTTGTTGATGTATGTCATGATGAATCTGCACGCACAACCTTTGGGTTGAAAGCCCAACTCCCTATCGATTAGGCCACGACTACAAAAGATCTGACAGCTACACGAATCCTTTAAGAGGCCATGCATTATTAATATATATATATATTTTTTTGTCATGATCACAGCTTAACCTTTTTGTGATCTCAGCTTAACAAAAGTTGTGCTTTTCTAATGTGTATGCACATTTCTTGTGAGAAAATAAGGGCAAGATCGTGAGAAAAACATCTTTTGTTATGTCAACATCAAAGTTGTGGTCTCATGGCCAAACAAAAATAGTACCGCATGACCTCTAACATATATACCAGTTTTATAAAAATTCAAGTACTGTTTTTCAAACTGGAACTTTCTGAACCATGGATGTTTGAGATTGTCTTCATCTCACAGTGAAGTGTGATTTATTGCAGCACAACAGTCACACTATAAGTGAGGTCTGCAAAAGGTAAAGTCAGTGCCCTCAGGTTAGTGCATCTGTCTTCCCACCTTAATTGCATACACTCATACACACAGCTCTTCTGGTGCTAATTGAAACGGTAAACGTAGTCAAAAATGAATTTCTCCCTCTGTTTCCTCTCTCCTAGTGACTTTAAGGCAGCTCCGGGGCATAATGTGTATCATCTCTATTCAATGAAATTCCAGCAACCTTTTTTTGCTTTCACTCTTTTGGATCTGTTTACATGTACATTTTAAACAATGCAAAAGAAAGAAGCAGGAGCAATTTTAACACCCATTTGTGATGACAAATCATGTACAACTGATTAACACTATGCTTTTCTATTCTGGTACACTCTCTTGAGTAAACACTCAACTGAAGTTATGTGAGCGATACTATTTTTAAATATCTGATTAAAAATAGTATGTATGTTAAAGCAGATGTAAATAACTCAAGTGAAATCAAAGAACGATCTGTTGTGACATCATTGGGTGTTTCAAACGTCTTTTTAGCCCTGAATAAAGAACAAAAAAGAGCTTTGCTCAGGGCCTTAAGAGTCCTGCTCTCATTTTAATTTATTCATAATTATGATTTGAGGTAGTAGTAGGAAATCCAGGGAAAGACGTGTTCATGTGCCAAGCTTTTGGGATGCCATTGGATATTATTCATCTGTCTGTTTCTTAATGCTAATGCCAAATGGACACTCTTTCTAATTAGTGGTGTCGGCTATCCCACTGCCAAGACAATAACCCATACAGAAGAGCTAAATGACTTTCAGCATGGCACCTCCATAGTGTGCCACTTTTCCAACAAGTAATTTTGTTAAATTCCTGCCTTGCCAAAGCTGCCTGGGTCAACCGTAAGTGGTGTTATTGAGAATTGGACACATCTACAAGCAGCGACAGCTGTGAAATGTTAGGCCGCATTAGCTTACGTAACGGACCAATCACGGTTTTGGTTTGCAAAAATGGGTTTCCGATGGAATCACACCACAATCCATTGAAAGTTTTGGCTGTAGTGTTTGTAAAGCTCACCGCCGTTCTCTAAAGTATGCTTTTCTGGCACGCAAATGAAGGTTTGGCAATTACCAGTAGATGCTTCCTGCCCAAATGTGGTGTGCCAACTGTCAGATTTTGTTGATGATGAATAATGGACTTTTTTCAGTGTTGTCGAATAGGGCTTTTAGCTTCATTCTAGGTTTCCAGAATCATGGAAGCCTTTTTTTTATTGGATGTTTCGGGGGGGGTTTTCAACATGGTAACGCTCAATTTCACAAGTCTTTACAGAACATGGTTTGGTTAAATTAACAAGGGAACGCTTGACTAGACTGATAGAAGTCATGACCTCAACCCATTCAACCACATGTTGGATGAACGTGTAAGCTCAACAAGCTAGCTATAATTGGCCAACATTGGTGCTCTGATCTGATCCTCTAGTTATTTAAATGTCATGGTTTTATTATAGCATGGTAAAGTTCTTGCAGATTCAACAACCTTTTGGCCCGTATAGTGTTTATTGATAAAATTTTTATTATTGATTATAAATAACAAAACAATCATTTCATCACTCTTCAAACCAGGAAGAACACGATTGCCAATCCAAAACCTAAAAGCAAGCCCTAGCGCATGTCCTGAATGAGTTATGGGACTTCCCGGGTCTACCTAATGCAATTAACAATGATAGTCATAATCACAATAATCACTAATTTAAATTTTAAGTCTAAGAAATCTTATACATATAAGTAAATCATGAAATGCCATGTTAAAATGAATATGTATTTTTGTAGTTATAAAATATTCAATGTTTTTAGGGGAAAATTCTGAGTATAAAATACCTGAACAACCTAAAAAATCACAGGGACTTCATATATTATTGTGGAGAATAAGGAGCCTTGGAGTAAGAAACAAGAAAGAAGCACTGTCATAAATGATTTCACTTCTATCTGTAAATAAGAATATGCCAAGTAAATGCTATATTCATTTTCCTTACTTAGAAAACGTAGTCTGAGTGTATTATTTACACAGATTTTGGTTTCATCATTCATGGTCCTATTCATCAGTTCAGCCCTCTCCTCTTTTTTCTTGTTTTTGTATGTTAGTGCTGTGGCCAAATGGATGCACATCTCCACTCCTCATTGTCTTGACCTGGCAATGAGCGCTTCTGCCTGGCTCTCCATTTATATGGCTTCTTTTTGTCTGATAATAAAGAGTTACTCCAATAGAAGCACTCTGAAAGGCACATAACAGTGATTACCAAAAGAGGATGTAAAGGGAAGAAGAAAGGTAGGTAAACAGATGAAATGCAGGTTTGAAGTGCACCGCTAATCCACAATTTTATCTGATATACTGTAACTAATAGCTACTTTTTCTTTTTGGCCTCATATCATAATTTTGAAGTTAAATTTTTTGTAAATATACAAATATTTATTTTTAGGTTAATTGCCATATGTGTTTTATGAATTGTTCCCTTTCGACATTTCACTCGTACTGTGTCTGCTAAAACGCATGGGGAAAACTCCTTTTTCCCCCTAACTGAAGCCTATTCTAAAACGCAGTTTTTTTATTTACTAAAACTGCGCGGTATTGGCCATTGTATGGGGGACTTATTTTAACCAATGGGCAAGGCCCTGCGAACAGCTGGCCAATGCCGTTGACCACACCCCATGGTTTGATGTCTCTGCTCCAATGACAGCAGGTGGCACCATGGTGGTGTGATATGGGGTGACCCGTGTCTATATAAGCTTAGGACATGCTAGCCATCTTCAGATCTTTATCCTTCAGCGACGGAATTCTTTGCTGTCCCTGACGTGAAGCCTGATCTGTAGCTGGAATTTCTCCCCTGCAAACTCTACTACTACTCTATCCAACACCATGCGCTGGTCCATGAGTCGCACCAGGATGCCCGCGGAGGATGGACACCGTGACTGCGTCGGATACTTCGGGAAGGACCATGCGAAGGCTGCCTTCGAGGGATCGGAGTGTGACTCCTGTGAAAGCCTCAGCATGGCCACTCTTCGCGCCAGGCTCGTGTCGTTTTCAGGATGGGAGCCTAGCCCTCAGACAAGCGACAGCGGGGCTGAGGGCGGCGCCCCGAGTCGGATGATGTTATGCCGGCGCAGTACCCGCGTGACTCATCACCTCGGGAAGAATAGTCCCCTGTCAGCTATGCTTCCGAGGAAGCCCGTCCCTCCGCTTCGTGGAGTGACCTGGTTTCCTTCGGAGCAGCGGACAGCGAGTTGCGGGACGACGCATCTCTGACTGCTTCCAAAGTGGATGAGCTGCTGGGCTCGGACGACCACGCCCCATTTGCGCTGTCGGAAGCCAGAACTACGAGACCTAACGGGGAAGCCGAGCTGTTCCGCGTCCACGCAAAGGCAGTCTCCGAGCTGGGCTTGGACTGGTCTCCTCCGGAGGAGCCTGCGAGGAGCAGGCTCGACGAGTGGTACCTGCCGGGGCCGCCTCAACCCCTCCTTCAGCGTTCCACTCCTTTCTTCCCGGAGGTTACACGAGAGCCTTACCAAGTCGTGGAAGAACCCCTACTCCGCCAGGTTGAGGAACAAGGCTTCCACCACCTTTGCCTCCCTCGACGGTGCAGCCGGAAAAGGCTACGAGACGCAGCCGCCCCTCGACCAGACGGTTGCTTACCACCTCTGCCCCCCGTCTTCATCGGGATGGAGGACCAGGCCAGCCCACCCCTCGAAGCCCTAAAGGACCACGTCCGCACTGGCTGGACGGGCATTCTCCTCCGCCGGTCAAGCCGCCTCCGCTCTCCACGCGATGGCGATTCTGCAGGTCTTCCAGGCCAAGATCCTTGCTGCATCAGAGGGCCAGCCAGACATCGATGCGGTGCGGGAGCTGCGCAGCGTGACGGACCTGGTGCTCAGGGCGACCAAGGTAACGGCCCACGGTTCCATGGCTAGCCTGGTAGTGCTGCAGAGGCATCTGTGAGGAAGTTGTCCTAACCAGGAAGCTGCCGGGCAAGGTTCCCGCCGATGGCGGACCGCCCCAGAAGCTGCGTTACTGCCAACAGCTCCTGCTGCCTCTCCCCTGGGAGTTAAATGTCATTCTACTAGATCCACTGCCTCTACATGGGCCTGGGCTAGTGGGGTTTCTCTATCAGAGATATGTGAGGTGGCCGGCCGGTCCTCGCCGTCCACTTTTGCCTTGTTCTTTATTTTGGACATCCCTGCATTACATGCGAAAGTCCTCTCTGCCGACTAACTTTTGCTGTCCGGGCCGCTTTAACCCGGACACGAGTCAGACGGAACTAATTGTCATATAGGCTCACTAACTGCATTCTCAGATCCAGTTATAGCCTGACAGACTTACTCTTTAAGCTTCACTTACAGCGCTTTACCGCGCTTTATTGCCTGTCCAAACTCCCTTCCGAAAAAGCGAGTTGGACAAAGCTTAAGGGCATTACAGGCTCTCTAGTTGCAACTTCAGCTTCAAGCTTATAGCCTATCAGAAATACACTCTAAGTTTCACTTACAAGCGCTATATAAGTGCATTATCATCTGAATGGACTCCCTCCCATAAAGCGTGCTATTCGGAATCATTATCGATCTAGGCTCCCTGCACTGCAGTCTTCTTAGCTTCAGTCATAGCCTGACAAAACTGAGCTCTGAGCTACACGGCTCTGCTGGCTCACCAGCGAGTGTATTCACCCTTACCTTCGGCTGCGCTGTAAGGTGTTAATACTTTAACAACTCCCTGAATGAGGAGAGTTACTATGACTTGTGCTTGCTGGCTGCTGTATCTCACATCAGTCACTGCCTGGTTACAAACACAGAAAATGCGCTTAGATTCAGCCCAAAATTGGCCAGGCTGGAGAGCGTTATAATCATATATCAGGGTTCTTTCACTGTTTGACCGCCTTGCGCTCAAAGGAAAAACTCGGTTGTGATTACATAACTTACATATTTGATTACCTAGCCGCGTTATTGCCGCGGGTATAGGCTCTTAAGCCTCCAAGTGATTGGACAATGGTGCTTGTGACGTAGTTGGCCGCGGGTTTCCCCTAGGTCCGCTCGCAGGCTTCAAATTCCAGACCTTATAGCACGGCGGGATTATACTGTGTTCCCCATGCGTCTTAGCAGATGCAGTACGAGTGAAATGTCGAAAGGGAATGTATAGGTTACTTGTGTAAACACTGTTTCCTGAGACATGGAACGAGTACTGCGTTCGGGGCCGTGCTATGAGAGGCCGTAGCTTCAGTCAAATTGACCGGAAGATGGCTAGCGTGTCCTAAGCTTATAAAGACACGGGTCACGCCATATCACACCACCATGGCGCCACCTGCTGCATTGGAGCAGAGACATCTAGCCATGGGGTGTGGTTGACGGCATTGGCCAGCTGAGCGCAGGGCTTTGCCCATTGGTTAAAATAAGTCCCCCATACAGTGGCCAATACCGTGCATTTTTAGTAAATAATAAAACTGCGTTTTAGAATAGGCTTCAGTTAGGGGGGAAAAGGAGTTTTCCCCATGCGTCTTAGCAGACGCAGTACGAGTGAAATGTCTCAGGGAACAGTGGTTACGCAAGTAACCTATACGTTTACCTGAACGCTAGTCAAAAAGGACAATTTGAAATCATTGTGCGTGTAATTCTCCATTCAAGAGTAACTTCCTCGCACTGTGAGACGTGCTATGTGTGTGTTTCAGTGTCTGCACTCAGAAACCAGAATGAATTGAGTTCTCTCTTCCATCTCCAAACTTATCCATATGCCTGCTCTTCTCTTAATCCCACATATTGAGATTTTTGAACGTTTTATGAGATGTGCAGCAAGTGTATAGTTTATAAATACAGTTCATGTACATCTAACCTCCGAACCACGCAGCACATTCGTTCTGAAATGATCTCTTCCTCCATAACATTTTTGTCTCATTTTAATTAGTTGACGAAAATGTCAGTAGATTTGTCAGTTTTAGTCATTTCAAATAAGTTTTCATTTGCTGTCGTCTCGTTTTCACCGGTGAAAATTATTGGTCAACAAAATTAACAATGATGTCCACTCATCAGACACTTTGGCTCGCTTCATGTTGCTTATGCTCCAACTGTTCCAGCATGCGACACACGTGATGCTAATGAATGACGTAGGATCTGCTGCGACCTATATTTACAGTAACTGGCTGCGATGGAGGAAGAAAAAAAGCAGTTTTTTCAGTATCGAGGTCGATATCCCATTGGTGCACCCCCAATTAAAATTACGCCTTTTTTTTTTAATACACAAAATTGCCTAATTGGCTGCGTTAACTTCAGTCCACCTAGAAAACACTGACTGTGTTCATATGCAAACGAATAATCTGTTTGTAATTGGATTGAATAAAGTGTTGTGTAAATGTGTAGTCTGTCATTATAAAACTCTCAGGAGCAGCATTGGACTGTATATCTACAAATGGATAAATATTAATTCTGCTGTTAAAACAAATAAAGCAGCAGCTTGTGAGAGCGGTTATTTTATGCACACACTGAGAAACCAATACAGTTTGAAGCTTCTGACCTAAACGTGCACATCAACCCGATCACTTTATTCAGTGATCATGTGAACACTACATACAGATTCATCAGTCTGAATGAATTCAGTCCCATGGAACCAAACATTGTGTCAACAAAAGTTGATTTATCTATCAACTAAGAACAAGTATCCCTGTTCTTAAATGGCCAGCAAACTCGCCTAACCTAGACCCAACAATGCAGAAGAGCTGAAGGCCACTATATCAGAGCAACCTGGGCTCTCATAACACCTGAGCAGTGCTACGGACTGATCGACTCCATGACACGCGCATTGCAGCAGTAATTCAGGCAAAAGAAGCCACAACTAAGTATTGAGTGCTGTACATGCTCATACTTTTAAAGTTGGCCAAGATTTCTAAAAGTCCTTTTTTTGTATTTGTCTTAAGTAATATTCGTATTTTCTGAGATACAGAATTTGGTTTTCATTAGCTGTCAGTTATAATCATCAAAATGAAAAGAAATACACACTTGAAATGTATCAGTCTGCGTGGAATGAATCTATACATTATACAAGTTTCATTTCTTGAATGGAATTAGTCAAATAAATCAACTTATAAAATATATATATATATATATATATATTTTTTTTTATATTTTTCCTACACAACTTCACCTGGCAATGTGAAATACATACCCTTTTTGAAATCTGAAGTAAAGGAAATATGAAGAAAAAAAACTCCCTCATGTTTCTCAGACAAGTATATCGCGTACACAGGACTTCCAACAATAAAGGTCTGAAAACATAAAAAAACACATGAAAAGAATAAAAATATTTACTGAGATAGCAGCCTTGTATTTCCCCACAACACCAACCATACCTTGATAAGGATGCCATCAATGAAGTCCCATAATTTAACAGTGCCATCTAGTGAGCAAGAGCACACCTGCACACAGAATCAATAAATAGATCAAACAATTAATTCTGCTGTTTAAGTAACAGTAAACCATTCATAAATAAATCTAATTGGGAAATCAAGAGGTTAACTTTTAAGTCAAAAGGTTTATTTTGTGATAAAGACAAAATACAAGTTTAACAGTGAAATCAGTCAAAAAAAAAAAAAGATGACGAAAGATTTTAAGACATTTTTCCTGCTGTAATAAAGTCAGGGATGTGCAAATAAATCACATTTTAATTTAATATTGACTTCAAACATTTTTTTGAATGCAAAACAAGTTAAGAATTCATTTGAATGCTAATTGGCAAAACGAACTTAATCAAAACTTATGTCATGCTCTCTGTCCAACTGAACTGAAGTGATGCACAGACCTGCAGGTGATTGGCAGGATTCAAGGCGATGCCTGTCACTTGGTTGGTGTGGCCCTGTAGACTATGGAGCAACTCTTCTGTGCGTGTGCTATAGACCTTCACCAAATCTCCACAAACGCACAACACAAACCTGCAACCACGAGACAACTTTACATTTAAGTGATACGGACGGACAATATCTTTGCACTTAACACCTGGCATTCACATTCCCCCAACAGGTCACAGAAGATTCTGCTTTAAATGTATTCATACAAACAGCATGTAAATTATCAAAAACTTGACAAATGCAGTTGTCTTACCATAAAACATAACTTAATATCTTAGTTTAATTGTGACTATTTTACCTTGTCAGCCCTAACATAAACAATTAGATAAGTTAATAGAAAAATGTATCTACTTTGACATAACATATTAAATGTGTTAATTGTCCGTTTATTTTCCTTACATTAGTACAAAGCAGGATTATTGTAGTTAACCAAAACCATAAAAATACTAAATATCTGCAATGTTTATACCGCTGCTCTAAAACTGGAATTGTAAAGAAAAAACAACAAATTAATGACAGACCTAGCTACAAAAAATCCTTTACAAAATATACACTGCTCAACAAAAAAGAAAATAAATAATAACAACATCCTAGATCTGAATGAATAAAATATTCTTATTAAATACTTTGTTCTTTACATAGTTGAATGTGTGGACAACAAAATCACACAAGAATTATCAATGGAAATCAAATCTATTAACCCATGGAGGTCTGAATTTGGAGTCACACTCAAAATTGAAGTGGAAAACACACTACTGGCTGATCCAACTCTGATGTAATGTCCTTAAAACAAGTCAAAATGAGGCTCAGTAGTGTGTGTGGCCTCCACGTGCCTGTATGACCTCCCTACAAAGCCTGGGCATGCTCCTGATGAGGTGGCGGATGGTTTCCTGAGAGCTCTTCTCCCAAACTTGAACTAAAGTATCCGCCAACTTCTGGACAGTCTGGTGGCGTAGGTGCTGAGACATGATGTCCCGGATGTGCTCAATTGGATTCAGGTCAGTCCACAGCATCAATTACTTCGTTATGCAGGAACTACTGACACACTCCAGCCACATGAGGTCTAGCATTATCTTGCATTAAGAGAAACCCAAGGCCAACCGCACTGACATATAATCTCACAAGGGGTCTAAGGATCTAATCTTGGTACCTAATGGCAGTCAGTCTACCTCTGGCAAGCACCTGGAGGGCTGTGCGGCCCTCCAAAGAAATGGCACCCCACACTATTACTGACCTACTGCCAAACCGGTAATGCTGGAGGATGTTGCAGGCAGCAGAACTTTCTCTACGGCATCTCCAGACTCCAGACTGTCACGTCTGTCACATGTGCTCAGTGTGAACCTGCTTTTATCTGTGAAGAGCACAAGGCGCCAGTGACGAATTTGCCAATCTTGGTGTTCTCTGGCAAATGCCAAACGTCGGGCCCTCACACTGTAACCGATTTCTGTAATTTGAACATTATTTTACTTTAATATGGACAGTAATATACAGTAAAATGTATGTGTACAGTATTTTACTGTAAACAGCAAAGGATTGTGACAAATATATGGTCACTATTGTATTTATTTATTTTCATAAATCCATTTACAGTACACTACTTTAAATGCGTTAGGCAACACCACTGTTTCATTTTGTTTGTAATGTTCAGGCTTCTTCTCTGGACGTTGTCTGCAATGTCGGAGGTTTATTTTGGAGCCTTGTGAATGCTCCGGTGATAAAAGCAACTAGTAAGTAAATATATGATGATGATGTAACTTTAGAGACGTCCCTAAATTCACTGACAGACGTACGTTAACATAAGTGCAAGCTAATGTCAACCTATTGAGGAACAATGATGAAAACTGTTAAGAACATCTTTTGTATTTTATTTTCAAGTTTGTGGTCATGTCGTCTGCATCGGAAGTGTATTGGAGTCATCCCTTGAGATTGCCATTGTAGCGGTGCTAACAACAGGTGAGCTTCCGCTGATGTGACATATTTTTCTTTAAATTAGTTATTCATTCCCTTGGAGTCTTGGTGCAGCACTAGGGGTGGTCTAAGGAGGCTGAGGCCCTAAATGTTATTACACTGTCTAGTGTGCATTGATTGTTTTCATGCGCATTAAATTATTTCTATTGATCCAGCAAAAGGCAGCTGCTACAGGTATCTTTAACTTACTGTAGCCTTTAAATTCATGATACCAAATTTAGATAAATTGTTAAGTATACTGTAGATTCTTAATAATTAAATATAGATTCTTAATCATATTAGGCCTATTATATGCATTACTATTATTGATAGTTAATATTAAAATAAGTGATTTAAATAGCTAAGAAAATGTTTTCTTTTTGCTCCATTTCACAAAAAAGTCATGTTGGGCATCTCTTCACACAGCATTGTTTCATTAGAGAATTAATTTAACTTTTTTGAACACCTAGAATCAGAGATTCATTAAAGAATTTATAAAACATAAAATCCATTTCTTACTTTGTTCCTGAATGAATCAGCCGTTTCTTTCATCACACATTTATATATTTATATTTAAAACTTGAATTTCATAATATGATTTATGCAATTTGTACGTGCAGCTTATAGTTAATTGTAATTGTCTCTCCAAAACGAAGAGCCAGTGTATCTTTTCAGATGTAGTATGTAACATTTTTTTGTGCGTGGTGGTAAAAATAATAGTTTACAGTGCTATACCATATTTAGATTTTTTTTACAGGTAAAAATGTTTAAACGAATCGAAAATAAACTCTATAGTACAAATACTGTAAATTAACGTACTTTAATAATACTGTAAATAAAAATACTGAGTAAAATATGAATAAATGAGTAAAATATAAAAATAATGAAATTACAGAGAGTGAAAGCACCACCAGCATTCAAAAATGACCAAAACATCAGCAAAAAAGCATAGTGGTCTCTGGTCACCACCTGCAGAACCTCTTCCAGTTTGATTTCACAGAAGTGAGATTGACTTGGAGTTACGTTGTTTAAGTGTTCCCTTAATTGTTTTGAGCAGTGTAAATATATATATATATATATATATTATGCAAACTTGTAAATCATACATAAGGCAGGGTTACAAATTATAAAATTATATTTTTGCTCCAATTTGTTGATGAAATATAATAATAAAAAATAAAAATAATAAATCTGATAGATATAGTATTCGTTCTTGTGGTGTATTTATAAATGTCAGTTGGTTTGATATTTTATGTAATGCAAATTGAATTTAGCATTTTAATTGTTCTTTTTTGGATCTTTCTTAACTGTATAACCTTAAACCCATGGGCACTAAAGTGTACATTTCCATGACAATATGGTGCCTGTTAAAGGCACACAAGACATAATCCAGGAGCCATCAATTGTGCTGCTGTCTAAGGTGCTGAAAACACAACAGGGGCCAAATATTTTTGTCCTTTCCATTAACATAACAGTATTTTTACTTTGCTAACCTTACCTGTCTTAAACAAGCACTTCCAGCTGGAAAAGCCCCTTTAAAGCCAGATATGTTTTTTTTTAAAGGTACAAGACTTGGTGTTATGTTTTATGCTCATTTGATGTAATAAAAGTGTCTCTGTATATATATAAATTATGCATAATCCATGTTGAGGAAAGAGGGGCATGATACAATGATTCATTGCCCTATTAATACCCCTAAGTCTTCTGAGAAATTCATAGTCAATTGGCATATTGTGTCATAGAGTCACCGTCATTGAGGAAGGGGGTGTGTTAACCCCGGTCACAATGTATCGAAGTTGTGGAGGGTTTTCTCGGTTGCCATGGATTTGTAAAAGCTATTGACTGCGTTCAGCCTTTCACTGAACGTATTTGTAAGAGAAACGCACCACTGAAGGGGAAGCATCATCACTCGAGACATTCCGCTGTCGAGCGCTGACTAACAACAGCTCGAGCTCTTCACACTTCGCACACAAACTACTGCGAAAGGTAAGCAATGCTTTTTTTTTTGGCGAGGAGATGTTTAATCCTCGACATGTCAGTATGCGTGTTTTAACACTTTGAATGCCTGTTATGTGATGAATGAGAGTTATAGTAAAGCGCATCTGACAGGTGCGGTAAGCCAAACCCGGTTCTTTTCTATTCCTATGAGTAGCATACTTGCTCTGAAGTTCAGCTGTGATAGGAAATCATACTGTTAGTGTTTTTCGACCTAATGTGTACTATCGTGGATATTAAGGATGTTTAAATGATATGGAGACAGGACTGTTTGACGTCTTGCGTCATTATAGTAAGAACTGCATCATGTGTGGTATTAAAGATGGATTTAAGTGGCCATAGGCACATTGTATATTGCATTGCTTTTTGCTTGAGCCATATAGATGTATAGAAATTAAGCTGTTAGATTTGCAGCTCTTTTTCTCTTTGTTTATAGCATAATAGTGTTCAGTTTGTTCTCATGAGATTTGTGAATCTAAAATAGATGCTGTCTTGCAGCTCTTTCTATGCAGCACATGTGGTACTTTCATTGCACTTGTAGTGGTTTAAGTATATCATGCTTTTGAAAACATGCCCTTGGTAGCCCTTGACATTCTTACCACTAACATCATATCTTGAATAGATGCTAATTTTTCTCTACAGGATTGATCTCTTGTGTTTTTGGAGTGCTTGGCTTGCTCTTGGGTTCTCACTGAACCCCAGGCTATGTGGTCTTAAAATAAACGTTTCAGTTTAAAAAAAAGGGGTTTAGAGCAAGCTGGTGAAGTTCCACAGTGTATTCTCAATTCTCCAATTAAGAAAATAATCTTGCAGTATGTACTGAAGTGGCATATGGCAAGCTTTTTAAAAATGGATGCAAAGCCCTATTCTTGCATTGATGGAGTTTTTTAAATTTATGTTTCATTTGATGGAGAAATGGTTTCCATGTAAATGAAACAATTTATGCAATAACTTTTATATTAAATTATATCATAAAAGGGTGAGCTTTTTGAAAAATATTCATGAAACCCTCCACAGATGGATGCCATTTATATATTAAGTAATTTCAGCTACATTTTTTTATTCAGTTGTTATCAAAAGTAAGTGGGTAAGTTGTTTCCATTGTCTATTTTTTTACCAGTTGCAGGATGATTATTACTAGCCTGAATATGTCAGACTTCGTACTTCCGCTTAATTTCAGTTCACTACTGTAATCAGTCTGATATAGCAGACCATCTCTCAGTTTCTCTCTGGCTCCAAAACGGCCGGTCCATTTATCGAACAGAGGGCGGGCTTAGAGCCATGACGTAGACGCAAAACGCTGAATTTAAAATTGTAGTTTATGTAAGGGAAATCTAAAACGACAGTGGACATGGAGACACAGGATGCTATGCTTTGTTGTGGAGAAGATTCACGGCATTTGCCAACTGAAGCCCGAACAAGAAGAGTGTTTGGTTCACATTTTGAGGTGATGTTGTGGCCCTACTACCAACAGGTTTTGGGAAAAGATTAGGTGTGTTCAACTTTATGATCGCTCTCACAGTACTTTAATGTCATCAGTCGCTGCAGTGCTGCTTCAAGTTGAACACACCTTTTAATTTATCAACAAGAAACTGGAGAGGCTAAAGTCCGGCAAGGTGATATGTGATTGGCTCACGTTATGTGATTGGCTTACGGGTACACCAATAATTTTAAACCCAACCTTCTTCCAGAGAATGGCGTTATCACTTACCAGGCTGGATTTATACAGCTATTTTGAACATCATAGGCCGGAATTATTAAGCTGACAGTGTGATTAATAACCAATCCTCTTTCGTAACTTTTCCCTTGTATCCCTAAACATTATCCATCGGTTATCAATTTTGATCACATTCTTTTAGAGAAGGCAAAACTACTTTTTCCTCCTTTAAGAAAACCCTGATGTATTGGTATTTTAAGGAACACAAAAACCAATATGTTGAATGAAGGAACTTATAGCCTGATGTAACATCAAAAACCACTAAAGAACCTCTAATTGTAAGAGTTTTGTTGTACATAACATGTAGGCTTTTTTGAACTCCTCAAGTAGGCTCTTTAATGTAAAACATATTGAATGCAGCCCTCAGAGTTGAATTTAGATGTGATTATGAAGCCTTTCCACCTATTATGAAAATCAGATTCTTTCTAAATCTGTGTCATGACAGCAAGATAAGTTACTCTACTGTAATGAAAACAATTAAAGTCGCATTAGAGACAGAAGGCAGCCTTGCGTGCTTTGAGACTTCACGAGTGAATTTCGGTAGGATGAATTAGCACTGTGATTGGTTTCTTCTTCGGGCCAGAGTAAAGAGTGTGGAATAGCCAGATAAGAAATGAGTTGGACGTTCTTCTACTGAGACAGTGGGTGTGATTTGCTACTAATGAGTGGTGGCAGAGGAATGAACATTATGCTCATCTGAGCTTGTGAGAATTATCACATTACATTATAGATTGCTGGTTTTCTATTAAACATTTTAAAACCCCACTTCCAGGAACAAGAGGCCTCGTTTATTTCAAATTGAAATCTTGCTTGTGTATGATATCCAGCAGGGCTGGTTATCATTATTATGCAACAGTTAACCTGATAAATTGGGTTGGGTCACACATTTGTGTGTTTATTTACTGGGCGATTTAACTGCGAAATTATAAATCATTAGGCCTGCACATTGTTTGAAAGCATTATGATTTTTTATAGGAAAGATATTTTACAACAGCAAAGTTCAGTGCACTTATTAGTTGCAAAGTTCAAGGTTTCAGAGCTCATAAGAAGTTCTAATGAATATCATCAACCTTTTGCATCAATGTGTGAGGTTTCTTTTGGAATTTGATGACCAAGAACTAAGATACCAATTTGAATTTAAATTTATGGAAAGTAGATTAAATGATCAACTGTTGTTTATTTTTTGTCATTTTGTCTTATCTATGTTTAAACTGGATTTCTTTCATGGCATAATGGCCATTTATTTGCCAAATTCTGCCAATTGAGGCCACTGTGAGGAAACTAGGGCAAATTCCTCTCACCAACAGTCCACAAATAGAACAATGCAGGGCGCCGCTATTATTCTGTGCTTATCAGATGCCTGCCATCCAATAAAATGATTTTTTTTTTTTTTTATGTGGACAGTTTATGTGAAGATTAAGTTGTGTTGCTTGTTGAGTAGAGGTGTGCTGTTTTCTAAACATTTAGATTTATTGTTTAACCTGGCAGATGATAAAATTACTAGAGAAAAAGGCATGTTTCTAGGGACTGGAAAACCTTAGCAACTGCACAGGAACCACCCTAGTTTCATACTAGCAGCTCTTGTGGTCAAGCACCAGCAATCTAGTTCTATATACTCTTCGAGGACCACTGTAAATCAATGTGCGATAAGACATTTTTCTTATTCATAGTATGCTTTTATTTTATTCAAAGCTTGCCAAAACAATCCAGATTTCATTTTGTGTGGGAGATAACCTCTGTGGCCCGAGCCCAGACTAGGCTAACTGATTTTCACTGTGGATTCGAACCATCGCAGGCAGAGATGAAACGTACAAGAGGCCTCTCATCTCCATGTGTGATGCCATATTCACTCAGACATACAAATTCAATTGAGGAACACCTGCGCCCTAAGCTAAAAAATATGCTGCATCCCGCTTTTCATTTTCACGCGAGCTTAATGCAGGCGCCAAAGTTTTCTAAAGCAGAATGACACTAAATAAATAAATAAATGAATGAGGGTGGCATGCCTGAAAAGAAGCGCAGATATGATGTGAATCCATGTAAAAGGGAATGTGAGAGGAAGGAAAAGTTATTCAGAATGAGCTTTTTAGTCTGGTTTGCAAAATGTAAAATGACTGGAAATGTCACAGAGTTGACATTTGCAAACTGGATTTGGTTTGGAGACAAACAATATCAGTTTTAAATAATGTTTCTCAAGGGCTAAGTTAGAGAGTACTGTTGTTAAGCTACACATACAAACTGCTTCAAAAGGAGAGTTTTGTCTAGAAGATTTTCTCATTACTTATTTATTCTCAAGATTAAACCAGTATGACTTTGAGCATATAGTGGACTCTCCAAAAAAGTACAAAACTCTTACAATACTCCAAATGACATATGCAAACTGTTTTTAATTTATGACATAGCTGAGTGTGGGGGAAACAGAACCAAATTTAAATATTTATTCACTATTTTGGCTTGAGATCTGCTGCAATGCATCATCCTGACATTTAAAGTTTGAATATCTTAAGGCATGATTGAAAGTTAAGAGATACAGCTTCTAAAAAATCATGGTTTATTTATAAAGTAAAGTTTAAAACCTTTAAAAAATATGATAATAATAATAATAGCAACAACAACAACTATTTTTATATAAAAAATAATTTTATAAATAATATCTTATTATTTTTATTTTATAATGACATTTTATAAATTATATTCTGAATATTTTATATAAAATAATTTTCAAATATTTAATATTAAAAATTAGTTGCATGTTCCTTTACCGTTTATTCTGTATATTTAATTAAAGTGCTTTTTTTGTAATTCAATTTTGTTTTTGTTTTTTACATAAAATAAGCTTCAGTTGTCAATTCTGAAGACATTCCTCACAGTGGCAGCACCAATAGAAACTATTTTTCAGGATTAGTAGCTTGAAGCCACTATCTCTGAGATCCACTCATTTTTTAAATGAAATTATTTTTTCTCAAGGAGAGGGCAGCGCCTGTGTTTGTGTGTAGCCTGTGCATTCTGTGCTTTTGAATGTGGGTGTAAAATAGATCAATTCTGTCTGTTCAGCATTGGGGGAGGGGAGTAACGGGTAGCTGTAGTAAAGATGCTGTGATTATTGTGATGGAGATTCTCCCCCATACCTTATTTAATAGGCTGGTTGTCATTGGAGTTGCTTGGTCACTTACACCAAAAGAAGAATTACTATGATTAGGTAATACCGAAGGACAAACCTGAAAAGGAGGTCAGTTTTTTCAGGCATGGTTAGGGTTCCCTTTATCCATCCTTTCCCAAGAGGCAAACAGAAAGCAGGGAGAACATCAGGGATTCACATTTTGCACATGCCTAGGGCAGTTGGAAAGCACAGCTTCTTTACGATTCATCTAGTATTAGATGTTGTTTGATCATTCAGTTTTTTATTTCCGATCTTGAAAGTACTGGATCGTTAACTGTTGGAGTGAACAGTTTTTTATGAAAGTGCCCTTTGGCTGTTTGTGTATTTGAGGTAATATATATATATATGCTGCGCACAGACTGTATTTCAGAGAAGCACAGTTTGAAGTCAGCATGAAGTTATTATCAACCCTGTTTTTCTTCTCTTTAATGCTTAATTTCCTTGTCTTATTGTGCATGTCTGACAATAAAACAAATATTTATAATAATATGTTACAGAACAATGTTTTGTGTCAAAAATTCCAAGTACTGGCAAGTTATGTTTACCACAGAAATTATTTTACTTATTTAAATTTAAGGATAAAGCGGATAAGGATCAAGCTGCAAATTAGTCTACAAGGTTTTGATAATTTTATTTTATTTTCATTCAGATATATGTCACAAGTATGTTTCTTGTCATTTCAACTTTATATAGGAATTGTGATTTTTAGCTCCTATAGTGTAAAATATATCTCACAGCAAGAGTTTATAACTGATTTTAAACAATGAATTCATCTTTTCACGTGTTTTACCAACCATACCCCTTAACACTATTATTTGAGTCAAGTGAAAAGAGCTCTGCCCAGCAATAAAGGTAATGAAAAAGGCAATAGTTTCTATAATGTCATGCCTTTGCATCCTTATTCATTCTTAAACTTATCAGGCTAGCTTGGATATAGAAAATTGAGAGATCAGCATCTTTTTGAAAATAAAACACCACATTGCTGAACAGGGCTGTGAGGCAAAATAACGCCAACGGCAACATATCCTGCAGGTGCCCATCCCCCAGCATGCCTGTGGTCAGAGTCTGATTAATGGTCCTATCTCTTTCACAAATCTCCACTTCCACAGATGCACTTTAAATCTTATTCGTGAGGCACAACGTATCAGTTAAACAACAGGAGATACAATTCTGAACTTTCAAGACAGATCTCATACTGCACAGCAGGTTGCCGCATTAAAAAATCATGCTAGTATATGTCCCATAACATGGTGTGAAATATGGCATGCTCGTAATGTCTGCAATATAATGTTCCTTGTAATATAGATATGAAACTCAAAGCATGTGACTCTGTTGGAATTCATACGAGCCATTATTCAAATCAGCAAGACCCAAACTGTGAAGGGAGCGGATTATATAAATAAAGACAAAAAAATAATAAAATGATGAATGGGCTTTGACCGCTTATGGAATAGCGACATCTTTGTCCCTGGGGTTCTTATAAAGGAGGTTGTGTTTCAGGGTATGGGCAACCCTGGAAAGGCACTGCAAAGATGGAGTGGATGGAAAGAAAAGATGCTAGAAAGAAAGGATGAAGGAGGATAGATGTGACAGCCATGGGGACCTAAAAGTTCATGGCAGTGAAAAGGCTTATTGTGTCCCGGGACGTGATGTGAAACATGCAGAGGTTTGCTTTTTGTGCCAGTTTGTCCCTCTCGCTATGTAAACAAGGATGTACCAGTCACAGGACCTGCAAGAAGACCTTTAATAAAGAAACATTTAGCTTTTGCATTAACAAGCTCCTTTATAAATTTAAACTGACAGTACACCTCACTTCTTCCAAACTTTTATGGTAGTTTTTCTTCTGTGGAACTCATATAGAGATCATCATATAGATCATATAGAGACTCATATAGTTCTGAAGAGTGTTCATGTTGTTCTTGTTCTTGTTGTTCATGTTGCCTATAATGACACCAGATGAGAACGTGGGGCTGGTTGCAGTGTTAAAAGTTAAAGTTAACACCTGTCACAATGCCAGCTGGAAGTGCCATCAGGCTCCACCAGAGGGCACTCCAGCCCAGTCTATATGTACTATGTATTTGTCTTTCTGTGCTCCATTCAGGACTTTTATTATGAACAGTTGTCTCCACCCACCTTGTCTGTCGCCATGGCCACTCATCCATTCCTCCACCCCCTAGCCTTGTGTTCATGTGTATCTGTTAATTC
>JAUCMT010000114.1:17500693-17524373 GCA_032357475.1 Enteromius thamalakanensis
TTCGTTTGAACTATGCTTTCGGGAAACACCGAATCGTTGAACTATGCTGGTAACGACGGAACTTGCGACCATAGTAGACTAACTATGCCTTTGGGAAACGCACCCCAGATCAGTTACCACAGATTTGCATCACTCAAAGAAGGGGTTTGGAAAAATTAATAGATTGTGATTTGTTGAGCATGTAAGTTAAAAATATATTTATATTATAAGACAATCAAAGTGTTTTTTGACCTTGTGTGCATGTCAGGACTCCCAAAACCAAAATATGAAGCTTTCATTACCCATTATAGGGTAACTTTAATTAAATGTGTTACCTTCTGTTTTTTGTAATTATTTATGAAGTATATTAGCAATTTCTAACTGTATAAAATCGTAGCTTGAGCTCTTCATGCAAAAATTCCATACAAATTGCCTAAAATTGTTATTTTAAGTCTTTTGAAGTAATTTAATAAATGTGTGTGATATACTGACTTAAATTTGCCTCATTATTCACAGATAATCTCCCCTTTCAGCTGTTAAACTGTAATCAGATCATTGAGTGATTCAGAACCCGTTACCAGATTATTCAGGTTTCCTGAAAGAATTATGCAAACTGAATCACTTTGTGAATTGAATAATTTGTTTAGGAACTCAATAACTTCAAGAACACAAAGAATGGTCCATTCCAAATTAGATATTGCTATCTCTTTAATGAACATACCTATAGAAATAGGGCAGATGCACCATAAATGATTTTGCGTTTTTTTTTCTTTCCCCTTATCTTGTGGCTTTTAAAGATTTTAAATATAGATTAATTTGTGCAGCTTTTTTGAAGTTTGAGTGGTCTTGTCCATTTTAATCGCATCGAAAGAGTTACCTGTTGTGTTCTACAAAGAAAAGAAAGTTCATGGATTTGATTGACATAGGCTGAATAAATAATGTAAGACTTTTTTTTTAAGACTTCTATGATCAACATGCCCTCATGCAGTCTCCCACAGTTTTCACCAGCTAAAAACAAAAAAATAAAGAAGGAGAGATTGAAAGTGGAAGGCCTAAGAAGAGTAAGGGCACATACTCATGTTCATCTCCCGCTGATCCGTATCTAATCTCATTACCATCATACAACGGCACCATATATAATGTCACTTTTTGTTTAGACAAAGATCTAGGAAAACAATCCTGCTCCCATGTCCCCCTTCCTCCACCTGTGACATGAGAGGCTTTGAGCTCCGGTGTGCCAGCTCATCCATTAAAACTCACATTCCACTAAGTCTTTTATGCTACCCTATAAAGGGTACTTGGGCAAGCTCTTCTCCATTCACTTCCAAGTGCTCAGCATTCCTCTCACTTGACATGAACATCCTTTGCTGGACCCAAGTGGCCTTTTATTTGAATTGTGTCTTCAAACAGAAACTACACTGTTTTGGTCTTGTTAATAACTTTCTCAACCAGCCTAATTTGGAATTGATGCACTTCTACTTGCTTTCCATCAAAGGCCTTCTGAAGAATTTCAATATTCTTGAAACATTTTGAGTATTCCAATTCACAGCCAAATCAGCAACCAAAAAATCCATTAAAATTAAGGTGAGTTGACATTTGCAAACCATTTTACTGCAGCAATATGACATAAAAAGAAAGGAAGAAAGAAAGAAGATACATAACCAGAAAGGACCATTATTTTAGAGGCAGATAAAGTACATTTTGACATTTTTTAAAAACTGTAACGATAACAACATTTCCATTTAAATAACGCTAAGTCATTTTGGGAGTGTTGGATAAAAAAGGCTGGATGGAAAATGTAATATGAATATAATATTAATATTACTCTATGTTGGTAAGTGCACATGAATTACTATGAATTCATGCATAAATTATGCATTAATGCAATAATATATCTCATGAATTGTCAGGAACTAAAAGGAGTACAGAGTCTTTCATTCATGGATGAACTATACATCAATTAAGACATTAACTAAGATGGGTACATCTTCATGATTTATAATTTATTACACATGATCATGATGTTTTCTTTGTTCACAAGAAAGAAAGAAAGAGAACTAATACTATGAATAAATCTGTAGTACATCAATTGTCAGGAATTTGTGCATAAAAATAGCATTATTTTGTGCAGATAAAACTACTTGAATTACTAAAATAATTTATAAAAAACACATTACCTCATTCATCCATACAGGCTAGAACAGTCTATCAGTTATTGTGTGAACTAATGATTTTTGTTGTTGTGTGTTTGAATGATGCATGTGTGTCGTCAGGGATAGGGATAGAAATTTGGATAATATTTTCAGCGACTGACAAATTACGCTCTGCTCTTCACCCCATACAAAACCTACTATATTCTGCCAGACAGGACTGCAACTGCAGCGTAATTTTAGTACTGATCTGTCTGTCATGGCTTTCTTATACTGTACAGAGATATGATAACTAATGCTTAGTTAATAATGACTACTGTATTTGGATGTCAACAGAATTTACAAGATGTGCTGTGATTGGCCAGTGTTTGGGTCTGGCCAGCACTTTAGTTGAGGGGCCACACACATTATGAAGATATGAGAAACTAATGCTTAGTTAATGATGAATACCATATTTTGATTTCAACAGAACTCACATGCTATGTGCTGTGATTGGCCAATGTTGGGGTCATTTACCTGGAGGTCTATATGAACATGCTTAATAACTAATTAGAAACAACAACAACATTAGTTTTCACATTAACTGATAGACTGTTCTAACCTGTATGCATGAATGATGTAATGTGGATTTTTCTAAATTCATTTAGTATTTCAAGTAGTTCTATCTGCAATTTAGTATTAAGTAATGCTATTTTAATGCACAAATTCATGACAATTTATGTACCATAGATTTATCCAAAGTAGATAGTAAAGACTTTTCTTTCTTTCTCTTTCTTTCTTGTGAACAAAGAAAACATCATGATAATGTATCTTAGTTAATGTCTTAATTATGTAGTTTATCTATAAAGTCATAAATGAAAGACTCGGAACTCATATTAGTTCCTGACAGCTGATGAGATATTACTGCATATAGTAATGAAGTTAATTTATGCATGAATTCAAAGTAATTCAAGTACAATTACCTCAAAGTGTTACCTGCTTTTTTTATGTAAACTTAAAAAAAAAGAAAAAAAAGAAAATAAATCAGTTAGCAGACATGCTTAAACCATGATGGAATTATATTTATGAATACATTTCTAGATGTGTATCAGAAAGGAAATTTGACTGAATAATTCACTCAAAGAAGATACTGATAAATATCAATATTAATTTTGCACAATAGGTATTGTGGTATGATAAGCAACCTTTGTCAAGTGTGAAATCACAGAGTATGTGATTGTGTTTATAATATTCTAATCATAACTACAGTATCAGTTTATTAATAATGTAAAAAGTACTCTATAATGATAAATTATGCATTGATTTAAACATAGTTATAGTATGTGCTGTGGTAGTCAGAATGACCTCTTTTGTGACTCCAGTATAAATAATAGAAAATGGCCTTGTCGCTGCTGCTGTGAGTAATTTAGCATTAGCAGTGGAGTCACGTCACCAAATAGCTTTTGTGCTGTGAAGTGTGGATGACATACAGTGAGCTTAACCAAACCTAGCAGTGAATGCTAACAACAGACTTCACCTTTACTAGAGCGTTGTGCACAAATATCATCCGTTTTGCAGAGCAAAACCAGTTTTTAGGATGCAACAGCTTTAGCAGATTAGCATAGCTACACCTAGCACATCAGTGTAAAGACCTTAGTGTTAAGGTTATCTCTCCATGCGCTACTAACATGATTGTTCCCACTTCACATTTTATCACATACACAGTTTCTTTGCTAAAGCTAAACGAGATGTGGCATTGCAAATGGATTTGTCGCAAATCTACTAGCGGTTGAGAACAAAGTAAAAAGGAGTGTGTCAAAAAGGGCAAGATATGATTTCTTTCATGTTTTTATTTAGTGAATGTACATATTTGTCCACTTGGTCTTGTCCACCTTAAACAGACTGTGAGGGAGAATGATAACAGTTTGAAAGAGCCATGTCTACCTGCCGTTATCAATGGAAGACAGCTGGTGTGAGGAGATACGCTGGGAATTCATAAAGGTCCCAAGCTTGGCAAGATGATTGCTCTCCACACTGCCTGAAATGAAACCCCTCCTCCTTCTATTATTTTATATAGATATGTATTAAAGGATCTGTAAAGGAAATAGAATTTGAGAATGCAGCTGGCAAGATCCTGCGTGATTTCAGAAAAACAACCATATCTTTAGGGAAGATGAACACATGTTCATAACACAATAGCAGCACTTGAGTCGTTTTTAGATTAATTTTATTTATTTAGTATATTGAATAATATCTAGAACACTCTTTCTTTAATCATGAAATCTTAAGCCCATATTTACATTTTGATCACCTTATACGTGGATAAATATGTGAAAAATAAAATATATTTTTTTTGTGTGTTTATTTTTTTTTATTCTTATTTCTGTGTTTATTTTGTTTTATTTTAGTTTTTGTTCTAAAATTTATCAAAATGTATTTTCCGTCATTTATAATACAAAATGTATATATATATATATATATATATGTATGAATGTATGTATGTATAAAATACATAATAAAAGAATTAAAATTGTTTTTTTTATTTGTTTTTATAGAATCACCTGATCAACAGGAACCTGTTTCATATAGTGTCTCATCTTGATCTTCAGAATATTTTTTTTCCTGCCCATTGTCATTACCCAAAAAAAGCCATATTCAGTAGATCTGTATGTGTCAGCTAATTGGTTAAACATTGAACGAGTGAACAATTAACTGGTCTGATCAATTCTCTCTTTCACAAAATGAGAAGAATACTCAATCATGTGAAGTGCACCAGTGACCACAGGCATGAAATCTGTCTCATGTGGCGCAAAAAACTAGAAGCCAATCAATACTTGCTGAACATGCAAAGACGAAAAGACAGGCAGCGTGAACACGTCCAATGCGTGTGGCATCACAGACATTCAGGGACAGTTTCCTGCTTCCCTGCATGCTTGAAGCTTGAATTAAGACAGGCAGCACCATCAGCAACCTTGCTCGCCCAGAGTGGGGGGATGCAATCCCAGGGCTACCACGAAGTAGAAACTCTACAGCCATCATCATTAAAACGCCACCAAAGGCCCAGAGACCATAATGCGTCCTTTCTGCAAGCGCTGCAGTTTTATCTGGCTCATTTGAGACCGAGGAGACCATAGCACTATGAATTATCGTCTATGGGATACTCCTTCCTGCTAGCTCTTGGTGGTATCCAGGAACAACCGCAAGAAGGAAGCGTGCCATCCTACTGCAGCATTTTTTTCGCCCTTTCTTTTCAACCCTACCACCCGTCAGCCATCTAATAGGGATTTTAGTCTTCATTTATCTTCATTTAGGGTGGGGAGAGGGGATGGTTTTGTTTACTGTTCGAAATATTACGCATTTGGACAAGAGAGGAGGGGTGGGCAATGTAGGCTGTGTTTGATTGGGGGGAAGGGCGCTTTCGAGAGACTCCTAGACTCGCTTTTCCCCCAGACTCCTAATTACTCTGAAACATTCTTCCATCGTCTCATAGTCAGTGGTGACAACGGTTCAGAATTAAAGATCCTGGCTGCCCACAAATGGTATTAACATGTAGATACAACAATGCTATGTGCATTTATCATGCTGTCGGCAACGCTATTGAAAATGGAGTTGAAAATGGAGTATGTGCAACAAGATGACAATGCACATTAATCAACTCCATTTACCAACTATATATATTATATTATATTTGCTTAAGTTTTATTTCAGTTGCTCATAGCAAACCATAGTCTCAAATGAATCTACCAAAGTTTGTATTGGTTTATTTGACCACAAACCAATAGTTCATTGGTCCCCAGTTCTACCCTCCCCCATCCAATTGAACCCCACAAAATCAATGAGAGTTTGATTTAACACTTGCAGCTCCGGAAGCCACTAGAGAGCTTTGGCCTGTCCCGTGCTTAGCAATGCCATTGATTGTTACTCCTAGTTGAGCCGCTGCTGTCCTGTACGGCTGATTGATTCGAGCAGCTATAGTGCACAGAGTGTGTCAGATATCGAGAGTGTATTTCAAGCTGAGGCAGACTCTTAAACAAATTAAATGTGCTCATATGGATTTACTGCTTAGCATTAAAAGTATTGGAGTAAATCTTTTTTTTTCGGCCCCACTTCGGAAACGTTTTATTTGAGGAAACTTTTGATTTGTTAAGTAAAGTACACATGGGGTGATGGCAAACAATGCAAAAAAGGTCTGATTTTTAACTTAAAACTCAGTTCAACTATTAAACAGGAGCCACTAAAATATTGTTTACTATAGAGCTACAGATTTTGCACATTCCTTGTAAGTGATATTAAAGGTAATAGTTTAGAAAGGGAATTTATACATGTTAAAGCAATAACTATAAAATACTACACATGTAATAATTAAAAAAAGGAGTTTGGTAAACATATTGGTGAAATATGGGGGTTATGTACAGGAAATACAAAATGACATTCCATTCTGCGTCTACTGAAAATACTTCTTTGCAGCACACAAAATCTGGTCATGCATATCATATTGACAAATCAGTTTAATAAGTTTTATACACAGTTTGAAAGACTGAGAGTTTCCAACTACTTAGGAAATTAAAATTTTATGCTAATCAGTGCAGCAAATAAACGCACGCTAAGTGCACTGTGATGATTTGCATCAATCAAAACCAATACTTTTAGAGCGGCTTAAAAGTAGTGGTCAAAACCACCTCAAAATGATGTAAACATTTCTGTATACTGTAATCCTTGAAAAATAACTGTGTGCTTGAAAGAGTTAACTGAAGCTATGAAGCATCAATTATGATAGGCCCATGGCTGTTCATTGTCACTAATCAATTTTTTTTTTTTAATCAACAAGCTGCTTTACCATGCAGAACAAGGTCTGACAGTATGCCAGTAATGGCACTCGCTCCTTTGATTCGTGACCCGTTGTTTTGTGTGATCGTATCAGAGACATAATGCCTTTCTGTGGTTTCGCTTCATCGGTGCTTCTGTCTTGTACCAACAAAGGGTCATTGCTCATTTGTCTCTGTCTTTTCTCTGTGTTGTCTCTCATTTCTCATATCGTTCTCCTTCAGGACATATGTTTGGTTAGAAAATGCATAACCCTGTAATGGACTGGCCACCTGTCCAGGGTGTTTCCCTGCCTTTGTGCTACATTCTAGGATAGGATCCAGGAATCTTGTGACCGATGAGAAGCAGTATAGAAAATATATAAATGGACTGATGAACAACGTCAATCTGGAGGTTTTAAAGGAATAGTTCAACCCCAAATGAAAATTCATATTCATGCCACAAAAAATGTGAACGTGTTTTTAAAGAATTGTTATGCACTTCTTTTTTAAAAGTAGAATCAAATTGAGAATGCGTTTAAAATTCAGGTCAATTGCTTAAATTTTGTTTAATTTGAATTCAAAATGGGAAGTTGAATATAGGTTTGTGTAATTAATTAACTTTAAATAATAAAGGAATTTAGCTAACAGTTTATTTTAAAATGTACTTATTGTTATAATACTAATACATTATGTAAAGAATAAATGACAACGGTCCATTGAATTATTTAAAAAAATAATGCAACCCGAGGTGGTGATGCGGCAGTGTGCATTATTTTTCTATAATTCAATGGCCAAGAGTCAATTATTCCCCTTACGCTATGGTTGCCACACCTCAAAACATTGATCAGATGATATATTTCAAGGTATCTGTCCTGTTTTTGTACTTAAAACCCTATTGTGAGTATTGTATTGTGACTGTTTCTTCCACATATCATCCAATGCCTCCGTTGTTAATTCCAAAACATAATTTTAGACCTAGTAACGGCAGCTTAAACTGCTGATAGCAGACTAATGCAGTTAATAGCTAAGTTATGAGTGTGTGTGTGTGTGTGTGAGAGAGAGAGAGCGCGTGATTACCACTGAGTCTGAGTTCTGGCTAAAACTGTGAAATTTTAAGTACATTTTTTTGCACTAACAGTGCTGCTGTTACCTTGCTTGTGAAAAGTCAAATTGTTTTTAAGTTGATACTGTCAAGTCGTCAGAGTACAGCTAACAACATTAGCACGTATGGTAATGTGTGTGCGTCTCTGAGGGAGAGAGTACGGAAAAAATAGAGTATGTGCTTGCATAAGACGTAATTTTGTTTGACTTTGTATCATTGTGATGAATGATTTTATCTGTGCCTTTATCGTTATAGCTGTGTACCAATGAAACCAGTTGGGTCAAAAGTCTTAAAAGTATTTTAAGCAAGGCAGATGGTTGAATTTTCTGTATTAAATGTCTCTTTAAAATGCAACACGGATTTGGCCATGTTGTACTTTACCAACATGCTGACTAAAACATAGCAAACTGTGCACAAAAATAAAGATGTCACCTTAAGGGTAAATCCCTATTTTTTTTTATTTCATACACCTGTCACATTTGATGGGTGAACAGCTGGGTTTGGGAGATATTAAAACCTGAATGCAGCATCCTCCAAAGAGAGAGTTCCCGTCTATCCTTTAAATGGCTCAGCTCTGGCACAATAAATCTGCTAGACCTCTATATCACTCTGTAATCTTCTTATCTAAAGGGCAGGGGCCCTACCCTGTCAGCAGTAAAAGATGGGCCATTTCCAGAATCACGCAGCTCCTCTCGCTGGTTTTTGGATGAGTCAATAACTAGTCTGCAACCAATCAATTGTATCTCTCCCACTAACCTCATTTTAGATCTGAGATCATGATGCAAATCAAAGCATCCTCACAAATGTAAATGTAGGTGGATCTCTAACCTTTCATGTCATTATGACTTTGGTTACTAGAGCACCTAGACATACATAATGCATGTTTTGGGGATAAAACAACAAAGCAGATTTGCTGACTTGAACTTTTGAGTGTTGCCGGATGAAAGCTGTGGTTGATATAGGGTGTGACATGCCGCTCAACTGAACAAACTGTCCTGCTGTGTTACTCAGCGTGGGTTTGCATCCCAGGTCAATAGAAACCATCATTAGTGCCAAAAGCAGTCAGATGGGATGTCGGCCTTGTCTCTTTCAGAGCCTCTAAAAGATATCGGGACCAAATCCATTAAAAACAATGTGGTGGGGCACGTGTTATTCGGTGTGAAAGTGGAATATAATGGGGAAGTGTACCATGTCATCTGAGTGGATGAGTATTTTCATTGGCATGGAAATTACATCATGTGTGACTTTCTGCATGTGCCTTTTCAAGCTTAATATACTGAAAACTTTGTGGGTTGTAGATTTTATTGTAAAATGTGAGTTTTAGATTTGTTCAGTTTTTAACTATTTAAATTGGGATTAAATTATGCATGTTACAAAAACAGCTATTTTTAGGTTTTATATAAAAACATGAAAGATACATGTATGTGAAAGTGTTCTGAATGTTTGTTTTTTTTAAACACAAATAAACCAGCAGGCAACATTTTCATAAGTAAAGGTACAAAAGCTGTCAGTAAGGTGGTACCTTTTCAAATGGTACACTTGTATACCTTTTAGGTACTTTTATGTACACTTTAGGTATCAATATTTACCTTTATGGTACCAATACAGACCTTTATGGTACAGAAGTATACCTTTTGAAAAAGTACTGCCCCAGTGAGAGCTTTTGTACCTTTATTTTGAGAGTGTTGCCTGCTGGTTTCATTAGTCTGTTTTTGATAGATTTAATTTTGTACACCTATTTAAATAAAACATACTTCTTTAATTACTTTAATTTTACTTTTTAAAAAATATTTTTCATTTATGTGTGTTGTGTCAGGGTGTTGATGAAGTATGTGATTACTAAGGTGTTGAGAGCATTGTTAGAGTGTTGCAAAGATAGTTAGACAGCTTCATTTTTTTTTGTTTTACAAGATAATACTGTCTATTTTTTGTTTACTTAAAATGTTTCACTTGCAATTTCTTTATTATTTGAGTAAATTCCCAGCTAAAAATGTGAAATTGTTTATACACAATTATTTATTTGTTATTATATTAAGTATTTTTAAGTAATTATTATTATTTTTATTATTAGCACTTTATTTTATGCATATATACAGTGCATAAAGTATTCAGACCCCCTTACATTTTTCACTTTTCTCCACATTTTTTATATTGCAGCAATCGGCTAAATTTTTTTGTTGATTTTTTTCCTCATTAATGTACACAGCACCCCATATTAACAGAAAAACACAGAATTGTTGACATTTTTGCAGATTTATTAAAAAAGAAAAAATTAAATATCACATGGTCCTAAGTATTCAGACCCTTTGTTGTGACCAGCGGGGTTAATAATTAACTTGATTTTAGCAAATGGCTGCAATATAACATAAAGTGAAAACTTTAAGGGGGGTCTGAATATTTTCCGTACCCACTGTATATATATATATATATAATTTTGATTTGAAAAAATTAATGTTTTATGTAGCTGTTTTTTTTTAAACATGTCAAAGACTTTCTGCACTAACAAGCGCTGTAACTAGCATTAAAGTGGATTTCAAACTACTGCCACCTTGTGAACCTCGAAGCTATTTCTATGAAGGGTAAGATGAAAAGACCTGACATTTGCATTCATATAAACAGCCAGGAAGTGTTTGTCCTTTTCGCTAGCGATTTTCCCCTTATAATTTTAAGATAAAGCCCCTGTTTCTAGGACACGTCAAGCGACCTGCCAGAGAACGTAATTGACTGATGAACTAATAGGGGGGGAAAGCAGGGGAAAAAAAAACACTGTGCCTGATTTACTGCCCGACTTTAAAAGTATCACAGAGGCAAACTAAATCAATTGTCAGACTTATCATCCTCATAATCCTGACTTCAGTATATGAGCAAGAATCTTAAAACCATCTTAGACTTAAACGGAGTCTTTCACTGAGGCACAGGAAGAACAAATGCTTTCATTCAGAGCCTTCCAAAATGCAAATTCCCCTGGCTCTTAACATCTTTTCTTTTTTTTTATTGGGGTTCCCATGTCACAATATGGCCTCAGTGGGTCTTGCGTGTGGTGCCTCAGTCCTGTGGTAAACATGAATGTGTTTTCAGGGTGAAAACGCTTTCCTGTGGTGGTGAGAGGTCTGGTGACATTCTTCACTTGGACAGAGCTGAACTTTTATTCATGCTACAGAAGAAAAAGGTAACTTTTTGTTGTTAAGGGAGGCATTTATAATTTATTACATTTATGATTTGCCTTTTTTAGAAGGTAAATATATTTACTTTATTATTTTTGCACTGGTTCTTTTTAATAAATCTCAGAAAGACTTTTGAATAGTCTTGAGTTTAAATACACTCTCAGAAATAAAGGTACAAAAGGTACAAAAAGTATACTGTTACATTAGGTTCAAATATGTACACCTTAAGGCCTACTATGTACTTTCAAGGTACCAAAATAGACCTTTTAGGTACAAACATGTATCTTTTGAACTACCCCAGTGACAGCTTTTGTATCTTTATTTCTGAGAATGTAGGGAAAATAATCTGAATCTGTTTTCTATGATTTCTGTATACTTCATCTAAATTGAATTACTCTTTGTTAATGTGGCAGTATGTAGTTTGAGTAATATTGGAGAACAAGTTTTGGAATAATAATTCCATAGATTCAAACCAAAATCAGTGAAACAAGGGAAACAGAAACTTCAGTGTGGATCTGAACAATACCTGGTGGCTCAGTCACAGTCAGGTAGCCTCTTAGTTCATTGTCTCGGACTTGTTGAAAGAAGTGCTTTGCACGCCCGATGAGAGAACATTCAGTCACAAAATGAAAAGTTAAAGTAATTATGTCCTTATCTGGGACTCTTCAAACCAAGACTTCCTCTTTATTGAAAGGCAGCTGTGACTTTAGCATCACAGCCTGACTCTGCTCATTTTTGCTGCCCCAGATTCACTTTTGCCCCTTCCAGCTCTTCATTGGAATGAGCTTAGTAAGGTTTTACATAACTTGATATTCTAAGTGCTAAATGCAAGAGCAAAATCTAATTTCCTATATTATAAAAGGTAGGAAGCCTGATAGTAGACTTCAAAGCTATCCGTCTGGCAGTTCTATGGCCTCTGGTTACCCTCCAGAGAACATGACTACATTATTTTAATATATGAGTGTGCATTCCCACACTCTAGATCAGGGTTTCCCGACCTTTTATGTCTGTTGAACTCCTGTGATCTCTATAAATTTTCTCGAAGTTCCCCTGAGATTTGAAGTCATGCTAACTAAATATAATGAATTTTGCAACCTCTTTGCATATTCAATTATGAAACTTATTTTTAAACCAATTTTTATTTTATTCATATTCATCAAAAAAGTTTTATTTAATTAAAATTCAGCATGATCCCTCACACAGACTTCTATGTAGGATTTTTTTACAAATGTTTTACAAAATTTGGTTTACGTGAACCACCTGCTGTTTCATAAATATGAAAAAAATATAAATTTAGGTTGTTTACTCACTATGCTGTGTACCCCCTTGTAGCTCTATATTTTTCATTGTGCCATTAAACTCCATTTATGTGAAGTGATTCTTCTGAAACAACAGCAATGAAAATCTGACATCACTGGCAGACACAGGAGGAGTGTGCTCATGTGCCATGTGCCTTTCATCTGTCATACGCAAAAACCATGCCAGTCAGTCAGAATATGAATACATAAATATTCTAAGCAGGGTATTTCCTTTCTGTTTTTCTCCATTCAAATGTCTTTAATTCAATGAACTCAAGTACTCAAAGCTTTCTCTTTCAGCATATATGAATTTTAATGTGTGTCAACAAGGGACCTAACCTATTTTTTCTTTTTAATAACCATATTTTACTCAAGAGGGAAAAATAATTTTTTGGTGTATTTTGCATTGTTTGAAGATGAAGTACTTAGATGGTTGTACATGTTTGCTGGGTGTGTCTAGCCAAGTGTTGGTTTTTAAAGAGTCTTAAATCAAGCAAACAATTTACCGTGCACCACTGCTGAATGCCGTCTTTATCAACAGCCAGCAACAATACACATTTTTCCGTTCTCCTCCATAGTCGAACATGCATGTTACTCATGTCTTGCAACATCTGTTCCGTTGCAGTCACTCTTACATTTATTTTGTGTATGGCTTTTATCTTTGAAGTCTTTGTTGGAGGGTACACAATGAGCACTTTAGAGAATGCTAGGTAGATGATTGCTCAGCTGTAGAGTCCAAATAGCTGCCCTTAAAGTCATCGATAGCCATTTTCAAAGCAATATCCATCTATCCTTTCATTTCCTGACACATTGTGAAAGCAGGAGGTCTGCATGAAGAAGTCCTTATGATATTGCAGAAAACATTTCAGAAGAAAAGTTAAAATAATTGCTTCTAAATGAATGAATTAACGCATGTGGGCTGAATGGACGGAAACCGCTTGATCACATTATGTATTTGGATCCGTGTTATCCATTATTCGAAAATAATTTCAATTACAGCCGTCTTGATCAAAACAAAACACCTCGCTAAGAAAACTCAGCTCATTTTCCACAGCCTTAATTCCAGCAGGCAAATAGCGCTTAGTTCTGGGAACAATCTATAATTCATCTAATTTGCAAAAAGGAGGCATGTTTTGCACTAAAAAGAATGGGAATTACATTTTATACACAGCTTAGTGTAATTTAAATGCATTTAAGGTGGGGTTAAATTGAATTGTGGGTGCTTAGCTGTTTTTTGCTCACACACATGCTACAACTGTTCCTCATAATGCCCCCATAAAATTGTTTTTTTATTTTAATGTCTATGCCATCTATTCCATAACTGTCATGCATTACTGTAAACAAGGTTAAGGCCAAACTATTTGCTTTTATAACTGACGTAAAATAACTCTTCCGCAAAATAAAAACTTTAATATTTAATATATTTGTTTCCTTCCTGTCATTTGGGACATAGTTCATAGGCTGTTTTGCCATAGGAAGCCATTTACACAAATGTCAGTTCCATGTTAATGACATGTAGGCGTGACATCCTATGCTATAATTCATTTCCTAATCAAGTAAAAGTGAATTAGTAAATGGGTGTGTATGTAGTTTTTGGATCAGATTTCAAATCTGATTAACCAACCCTGTGTCTTGTTGGACGTATTGCAAGGACACAGTGTCCTTTAAACCAGTAACACAAAGACTCCTGAGAATGCCATTCATTAGCGTCCATTCAGAGCACATGCTAATTGCAGTCAAGATAACCCTTCTTTGCTCTTTAACCTTCTGACCAGCGTTCATCGAATTCATTCAGCACTCCTTAATTCAGTCCACACTTTAGCTGAGGATGCTGACGTCATAAACCAAGGTAATATATTTAGGCTGCACTATCAGAGTTTTAACATCTGCTCACCAAATGACTCTGTATATGAGAGCTAGAGGTCTCGTGTTAATAATGAAGAGGGGATATGGGTTGAACTCAATGTGTTGGCAGAAAGCTATAGCCTAAGGCTGAACAATGACAAAACATTCTAAAGGGATGCCAGTTGATGTGCCCCCATGTGATATTGTCCTCATTTTGGTGGGTAATATACATGAATTATACAGTGGGTAATGTTTTTGCCTCTACGAGAATAAATAATTAAAAATGTAAAAAGTGAAAGTGTTTGAAAAAAAAATTATTTTGAGCATTGATTAATAAAATGACATGAAGTTTTAATAATAGCTGCATGTATATTAATAATAGAAATTGAATAAAAAATACATGTAAAGTGGACAAAAGATCAGTCTGAGGTCCATTAAATAAAAAACGAAACCTTGTTAGATCAGTCTTTCATGAAGAGGATGTAATTTGAATCCTTACCTAATCATCCATGTTTTTTTTCTGTATTTTTTGTTTTTATTATTATTTAAAATTTCATAAATGCAGTATATACTATTTCAAATGCTTATATCCATTAATATTAAATTCAAGCATCCATTAGAAAATATTTAGATGCATATTAAATCTGATCAGTATGTGTGTATATATGTAATATTATTATATGTAAAATATAGTACAATCTTATATGTCAAATCTTAACTATTCTAGTTGAGAAAAGTAATCCTGTCCAAATAGTGCTTTAGACTTACATTCAAGGTTCTTTAAAGATGTTAAACCATGATATCATGCAGCGAGGAACAGTCTTGGTCCCAATAGCTCTTTCAGTAGGGTTAGCTCTGCGTGTACACAGGGATATCTCGACACCACAACAAACTCCCACCCATGCACTGCGAAACACAAAGCTAAACTATTCACTTTCCAGACGCAGCCTTTGATATGAGTTTGGCAAAGACGCCTCTGTAAAAGCCCTCTTTTCACTGGGCTCTTTAATGCCTGGCTCTCCTTTCAAGCATCCCGAAAGATAACTTTCAATGTTCTTGAGTGAAACAGGCACATGTGTCATCTGTGAGACGCCCCGCAGGCCGCCAATGAGAGACTCTAAAGCCTCTTACATATGTTGAGCTTAGAGATTACTTTACATTATTTGAAATCATCAGGGTGGAGGAGACTGTTGAGATTTGCGGAATAAGCCGTATAAAAACGCAATCTCTTTTTTATCACACAGTGTGGAGAAGATAAGGTGTAGAATTTCACACTTAGGCTGTTTTAGGGTCATGTAATAAACCAAGATGATTCTTTTTTTCTTTTTTTTTTTTTTTTTGGAGTAAGATGAACCCAGCATGTGTACCTTAAACTACACGATACCTTACCCTCTAAAATGGCTTAAGTGGACAATTACAAAGTTATATGTCCATGTCCCATAGTGCTTGTAAGGAAACCTGCACTTTTAGCCCAGGGGGTTCACAAATACCAGATGTGCACTGCAGGTGCTGCTATATTTTCAATCATGACTTCTCCAATGTATCTGCAGTGTAAAACATAGATGGCTCGCTTACTGAAGCATTTGGGAATATCTGAAATGTTGGGAAGGCTGTTGTGAATGTTTAAGTGTAGATTTTTATTATGGGCAAATCTCAGGAGGAACATTTTTTTATAAATGAGGGAGATTATATTACATGTGTTATGTAATTAGTTTTAGTACCATAGAATGTTAAAACAGCAATTCAACAGCTGCACAATTATTTTAATTTTTTTTTTATAAACAAATGCGAGGCAATGTTTAAGACTAAAATTGCTCTCTTAAAGGGCCAGTCACATACTATCTGCAGTGAACAGAAGCCATTTTCAGTTTATGTCAATAGCCCCTTTCACACCAGAGGAACCTTTCATAGTTCCTAGAACTATTTAGGGAAGTAACTAGATGCTTGCGTGCTCGCACAGCAGGAACTAAGAACAATTTTAGTTCTAGGAAACAAAATTAGCTTCTATTTCAGAGATAGGTTTAAAACAGTTCCATAGGAACTACCAGTGATGTAGGTGTACGTTGATTGGCCGAACTACTCTAAGTGTTACAAGACATAAATAGAAAAATAAAGTTAATGCTGACGGCTTTTACCTGGCTTCTTTGTCTGCGCTGTTGTGCTCTTTCCTCAGAGTCGATCACGACTATCTGACCGGATAGTTCCTTTTTCTATATTTCTAGAACTATGCGGTGTAAAAGGGGCTGATTGCAGTGCTGAGTTACAAAGGAAGCACTTTACCACACATTCTTATTGTTTTCTTGACTATTAAAATACCTCTGTGGCACTTTTCTGTTTCCTGTTTTTCTTAAACACAAGTGTGTGCTGTAGATTCGGTTGCTTGCAGAGTAATTGATCGATTTAATGAATCTTGGGATGTCAGTAGGAACATTTGCATAGTAATGCAGTTTTCTAAAGCATCTTATAAACTTAGCCCTTGGCTTCCTTCAATCACTATTTGTTAATTGGCTTTGGGAGAAGAAAAAAATTACACCTTGTTGAGAAAGTGGAGACTGTGTCTTTCCCACCAATAAATTGCACTTGAGGCTAAAAACTGCTGGAATTTTTATTTTATTGTTGCTTCCGGCACTTTTGCAGAATTCCTAATTATATTTTTATAATAGTTTCCTATATCTCGTACGGTACGCATCCTACCGTTTCATTTTCATTAACATATATACAAATCATTTTTAATATGTTTTAATAAGTATATTTATATAATTAGTGTACAGTATATTAGTTTACAGTTTTTTTTAAAGGGTTTCATATGTCAGGCTTTAAAGGGTAAATAATTTTGATGCTCCAAGATTCCCACACTGTTCTCACGACAAACAGTGAGTGTTTGTGTAATATTTTAGCTACATTTCCAATATCTTGAAACTTCTCAAGCATTCTCTCTATAGACAGAACAAGCAACATGCTCTGAGGGACCTTTACCATCTTCTCCACACTGTTCCTCCATAATCTGAGTGAAGAACACTTGTGCGTTCCAGAGGCATACACGATTGTGACCCGCATGTCAATGCAACACCATGCTTTTCTTCTGAGTGTGCAGACCTCCACCTCATCAGGAGAAACTTGCTCATGCGAAGCTGATCCTTGATACATTATCCGCCGCAGGATTAGAGCAGTATTACAACATGCCCTTCCTTTCCCCTACCGCATCCCCCGGCCTCCAAAGACAGACCGCTGCTTACCCTCTCCTTAAAAGGCATTAGCTAGATGCTTTGCCTTAACGTGGGCTTACTAACCGCTGTGTTTTATCTTATTAAGGGAAGAGGAAGAGAAGGATTGATATGGAGGCCTCCCAGAAAGACGCATCTCACTTGTGAATCTGATTTAAAAGGAACTGAGGTGTCTGTAGGAGTGGTATGGATTCCACCTGGAGTGCTTTATGATAGAATTTTTTTTGTGATGATAGACAGTGAAGCACTTGGTCTGCAGAATCATGCCATTAAATTACTATCGACCAGCTTTTTTCGTGTAGGAAACTTGAAAACCAACCCTTGAAGCTTTTTGTACATGCACAGGCGGGGATAGGTTGCCATGTACACCCATTTGGAAGAGACATGGTGGTTATTTTAATGAATTTGTCTTCGCTGCTTTGTGTTTGTATTGCACTCAGACGGCTTGTGTACACATTCGGAGCACTTCAAGATGGCAGACCCTCTTCATTGTTGAGGTTGACCCAGGGGGAAATAGTTTATTGATTTCTGGGGTAACATGATTAAAATGGGTTTCAGGAAGGCCCCAACTTGTCATCTAGATGAGAGACTTGGGGCAATAAAGAGAACAGCAGACGAGCCGTCTTTCAGATAGGACACTACTGACATTTTTTTCCCTTTACGTTAAAAAGTGCTCTGTAAGAAAGTGTAAATATGTATTAAAATAGGGTTTATAATATTAAGCTAATATTTATATTTATATAAACACACATAAAGACAGATTATATTTTGAAAATATTTACACGTACAGTATATATTTATATTCATATAATTTAAATCATATATAAATATTTAATATACAAACATAACATATATTTTTTAAATATTCTGTATACATACATGTTAGGGGTGGCACGGTTCACAAAACCCACGGTTCGGTTTGTATTGTGGTTTTAGGGTCACGGTTTTCGGTTCTGTACAGTTCGTGTTATTTTTTCTTTTAATCTTTAACACTTCAGAAATGTACTTCAGCATATGATATATAGCTTAATTATCCACAATTTAGGATACATTGTTAAAAAAAGTTATATAATGTAATCATTCATAAACTGAATTGGATGCATGTACAATACTTGCTTACAGTCGCAGTTCTATCTATTGTTTTATTTCCGATGTCAACAAAGGTATTAGAGCGCGGAATGGGGGGCATTTTTCTGTCCAAGCCCGGCCCGTGTCCGACAGAACTGTAAACGAATTTTTTTTTTCATAATAATGACATACGCACTTTTTTTGGGTGGAAAGCCCGTTTTTATTAAGCAACTGTCGGAAGGTGTTCGGAAATGTCCACAGATGTGAGCATCAGCGCACACGGGGCAAAAAGCACCGTTATAACACAGACGCACATTCACGCTGATGTGACCGAGCACAAGCATTCTTTCTAAATATATATCTGTCCGAACTGTATCCATCGTCTAATAGGTAACATGAAATCCCAAATGTACCCACACACCAGATTAATTTGACGCTGGCGCATCCTCCAACTGCTTGCCGTTTCTACACGTACAGTATTGTGACCTGCAGCACCATGCACGCACTCAACCGTGCCACCCCTAATACATGTATGTATTTATATGTAAATAACTATTAATACACATACATATATATTATGTAAACAAAAACTTTTAATTTTGGTGATTAATCATTTGACAACACTGATTTATTATATAGTAAATTTAAGTATTGCAACATTACTCGAGTTCTTCGAGTTTCATCTTGAATTTACTTCATTAATCTGTTTTATATTTTATTTTAATTTTTTTTTTTTTAAATATATTTTCAGATGTAGATGACATCAGTTAAATTCCCAATATTACCTCATATTTACACATTACTGAACACTAATAAATGTAAAATTTATCAAAAACATTTTTTGGCTGCAAGTAACACATTGAATGAAATAAAAATTTGTGTAAAATACTCCAATTTTTTTTTTTTCTTTTTTTTTTTTTATAATACAATATAATATATTTAGTTTGTATAACTATCCAGTATGCCTTGCAAAACATAAACCTTTAAATCTCAACTGAAAACAATTTGGCAAGTTAACTTGCCTGTTTTGACACCCCAACCAGGACATCTCAGTGAAAGACGTTTGTTGAATTGACATATGTTTGCACAAGATCTTTGGTGGGGTGGCTAATCAGGAAGAATGATCACATGCTAACTGATGCCAGTGATTGCAGAGAGTGCCATCTGTGAATAAGGCGGCCAGCTCTGAGCTCTCTCGACCTGTCTCTCTTTCAGGTTGAGTTATGCTAACCATATGGCACACTAAGCCTCACCCAAACCTTACAGAGCACTAGCACACTTAGCTTTGTTAATTCCATTTTATAGTACATGGCTTTGAGTGGACGGCTTTCTCAACAGCTGTGTTAAGCATGCTATATTTTCATCTTGGTACACTTGTAGATTGCATAATGAATGCCTACAGTAAATCGTGTCCTGTGTGTTGCTGCTTCTATAAACTTGCGTCTGGAAACAATTTAGATGCTATCAAAGTGTCAAGGCTAATGAGAAACTGCATATAAACAGGCAATCAAGACAATGGGTATTTTATTAGAATGGCATATGGTGTTAGAGTTCATGGTGCACTACACATCAGATAAACGATAATTATGACATGTTCGAAAGAGTTCAAAAGGAGGTGCTTGGCGGCTGACCAAATGAACTTCTGGGCTCTGGAGCAAATTAACCTGATAAATTATTTGAGCAAATTGACCTTACTTAAAATAAATACTTAGGAGAGCATTTTCTACCACAGGAGACCATTGATCAGTGTTGTTTGATTTCAGTGGCACAATCAATGGTAACTAAACCATGTTAAACAAGGTAATTCATGTTAACTTTCTTTTGTATCAGCAGCTGTTTTGCTCTAAATACTAGCTTGATAATTAAAATAGATCAGGGACACACTTAAAATAGGAAGTGGAAGATTATTCAAATGCATTACATCACTGTGATGAGTAAATGATATCGAATGTGTCTTTAAAAGTCAATATAATATTCATTGTCATCTAAAATAATTAAATGTATGATTAAATTACATTACATGTTATTCTTTAAATGTAACAATAAAAAATGTAATGAATTTAACTGAATATTTTAGCGACTTAAATACTTTTTCAATAAATAAATATTATTTTCTCAGATATTTACAGTTGTACATACATGCTGCTCACATTTTAATGCAGAATCAGATTTGAACTAAATCAAACTGTATCCACGAAATAAGTAAGAAACAGAAAAAGTGAAAATGTCGGGGCATGTCAAAACTTTTTAGGACCCAAAAACCCTCTCGGACCCCAGAAGGATAAATCTGTCTGTTGCACAACATGTCAGGACATATTCATACTGTAAAGCATTAAATGTGTTTGTTTAGACTCTAAAAGTAGTGTAATTTGGCAGTTTTGTAGGTCTGGAAAGAGTTCAGTTCAGTAATCATTGCACGCTGGATTAGCGTTCAGTCAGCAGGAGACCGTCCTTATTCGGTCTGGTGAGCTGGGTTCGTCCTGCCCCTGACCTAGCACATGCCGTACAGCGGTCTTTATGCCTCAGCCTATATCACCAGCTCTGAGACACACTCTAAATGCTGGTGCATATATCATCTTGACATGCTGGAGGGCATTGATCAGGGCCCAGGTGAGCTCATTGTGTAGGTTGTCAGCATTGCCTGAAGGTTACAGGGGGGTTATTTCCTATAGAGGAATGCACCTGTGCTTCACTCTTCTTTGCCCTTCACTGTTTTGTGGTTTTTGCAGGTTGTGCATTTAACCCAGTGTGTCTGTACAATTATGGTTATTGGGAAATGTTAAATGGACTATTCTCAGACAAGGTCTGGACATATTTTTGGACATATGCATGTTACTACACATTACTGTATATAGGGAGAATGTTTTCTACACTAATATACGATGAAAGCCACTTCACATTTTAAATTGATTACGCAAATTAATTGAGTTGATTGATTTGAACAGACACCGTTTCATGCAAATAAATCTAGCTTGCTAACTCTTATATGCTATCAACATTTAATTAACTTAATGACTAAACCTCAAAAAACACAGACAGTATAGACAACGCTATCTTTGAACCTTGTTGAAAAATCCAGCATGTGCTGGTTAGGTTTTGATGCAGCTGGTTTGAGCTGGTTTAAGCATTAAACCAGTTCAAACCAACAACTATGCTTTAAAACATACCTAACCAGCACATGCTGTTTTTTGTTTTTTTCTTTTTTATAATTTAAAGTATCACTTTTGATATTTCATGTCATGTATTGCAGTAGAATATATTGTATATTGAGGGGACACATGAGACTTCCTAGTTCTGGTTCATTTTAAACATTGCAACTTGGAATAGCACATACAATCATTATGGACTTCTTTCATGTGCTTGACATTTACAATAACCATCTTCTCATTTCTCATCACACATGAAAAAATCAATTTGTGGGCCACATTTCATATAGGCTATCAGCAAAGGAAGTTTTTTTCCCCCCTCACTATTCAAAATAGAATATGGTGCCTGTTTGCTGCACAGGATTCATACCTCACATCAGTATTGTTTATTTCTGTTTATTTATATTCCTTTAATAATTGTAATTCTTGTACATTTATACTACGTGTATGCTGCTAAAACTCTAAAAGAGCAGCAGCAGCACTATTAGACAAATTTAGAAGACATTTTTTGTGTGAGTGCCAAAGTATGTCGATATGCATTGTTATTTTTTTAGCATTATGCTACGTAATCCTATTTGCTTTTGATTGGTCTTGTATTAAGTAAAAGTATTTTTAAATAGTCATTGTTACTCCTAGTACTGGCATGTTAACTGCACCACATAATGTTGTTTTTTGTTTGGCTACTTTTCATAAGTGAGGTAATCCAGTCATATATAGTTTATTCAATTACCAAGCAACAAAACAAACAACATACATGGGCGTAGAACATGATAATGACAGATCAAAGAGCCTCAAATGAATCCTCCAAAGCGGAAAAGCGAGAGAGGTTTCTGACTGTGAACAGTGAATGAAATCGAGGAGCGGAGGAAAAGAAAAAGAAAGAATGGATGTGATCCCCTAGGCAGCGCCCAAAACAATGTCAGGTTTGTTCGGCCTGGTTGCGTGAAAACGAAGCTTGGTGGAACTGGCAGCTCGCCCTCCCATTCGCTCTCTGTACTCCCTCCCGCCACTCTATTCTAACCCTGTTGCTTTCAGGAAGAAGCATTCCTATGAAGTTCATCAGCCGTCTTTCTGTTTGTGTGGCCATAATGGCAGCTTCATCCTCCGAGCACTTAAAAAGGACACGGTGGGGACTGGAAGGGCCCCGTCAGTTCAGCACCGGCACAGTGGCGCTTTGAGTGTTCTCTCTGTCTGGCAATCTGCTCACGCTATCAAACAACACTCTCTTCCTGCCAAAACCTGCCTCTGTCCCTCCTTCAACCAGTAAAGGGGGACATTTAAAGGGTCTTGTTCACATTACTGCCCAAGTTCAAATGAATGGGCTCTTTGCAAAACAGCTTAGCATCAATAATAGATGTTATATTTGTTCACTGTGCTTATTAAGACAAACATTTCTGTTATTGCGCCTAGCATTTAACTCATTTAACTCAGTACTTATCTCTTCATTGTTTGTGCTGTGATTGTTTGAATTATCATTTTGATGATTGACAGCCACTTAACACTCTAACAATCTTCCTGATACCACAGGAACAACACAGCAACATTATAAAACTTCTCCAAACACTTTTCACCATCCTTGATTCTGAAAGTGTCTTTTTCTTCTTTTTTTTTTCTATAGGGAATTTAAAAAGTTCTTACTAAAGAATTATAAGCCATAAACCAAACCAACGCCCAGCTGGAGTTGCCAGCTAAAAACTGTTGATGGCACATGTCTGTTTCCACAACCGGACTCCATTTCCCAGTATGCATCTCTCCCCCACAGCTGTTGCTAGTTTGGTTCAATCATTCAATTAGTTCCACCTGTATATATACCAGTCTGTTTGATTGTCTAGTCACGGTTCAATTACACTGTCAACCTGGTCTTTGCCTGTCATTCGTGTTCTTGTATCTTGTTTGTTTCACTGTTTGGATTTACTTGTT
>JAUCMT010000114.1:17524473-17541000 GCA_032357475.1 Enteromius thamalakanensis
GTTTTAACGGTCGAGTAGTACGTTCGGTTTTAAATGTAGTACCTACTGAAGCAGTATGCGATTTCGGACGCAGCATACGTCTAGTCACGGTTCAATTACACTGTCAACCTGGTCTTTGCATGTCATTCGTGTTCTTGTATCTTGTTTGTTTCACTGTTTGGATTTACTTGTTGCCGACATCTGCTTCTTCACGACCTCCGCCTTGCCTTCTCCTTCAGACACTGATTATCTGGTATTTGACCTTTGCTTCGGATTACGTTTACTCTTTGTCTGTTTTTGACCCTGATCCTGAATAAACCTGTTTTGCACATGAACTTGCACACCTCACGTCCCATTCATGACAGCTACTAGGTGAATCAAAATATTCTAAATGTAGATTAGAAGCAATAAAAAGGCTCAATGGCTTTATTAGGTAAGGAAAAACAATCCTGCAAAGCATTGCAGTGCTACATAGGACTGGGTGTTCCTCACAAGCTGTTATCCTGTGTTGGAATTTTCTCTACAGCATCATGGAAAATGCAGTTTTTACCCCAAATTCTACTGTTAAACACAATTAAAAAAAAAAAAAAACATAATGCCAACAGATGGCTTTAGAAAAAACATTGATGGAAACCGCGGTGTTAAACTTTTTTTACTGTCAATTATATTTTCAAAATCAAGTTCCCTAGAGAACAGGAACAGACAGTTGTTTTTGTAGAATCATGGGTAATGTAGTCTTTCACAATGGCATTTCACAGCTCACCATGATTATTTAAAATCTATGTTGAATCAATACTATTTAAAAAGATTAAAATACAATTTTTACATTCTACAATCCTAAGTAATAATTGCTTAGTTATTCAATTAATATTCTGAGCATGTTAAATAGGAAAGGGGAAATGGTTTGTCTGCAGAAAAACACACTTAAGTGATTAATTATCCTGATCAAAAGCATATCAAAACATCGGTCAGACACAGAGTAAGAATATTGCATGGAAAAATATGTAAAAGTGCATTATGCATTTCAGATGATCTTTTGCCCTGTAGTGAGTAAGAGTCACAGATAATGAAATTAATGATACATTTAAACACAGAGAGCATGAAATAATCCATTTTAATTGAATTTTAATCAGGAATGTTGATGGCTCCTGTACGTTTAATGATGTTTCCTGTAATTGATGGCACATCGTGTGATCTCACCTCACACGGAGAGCATTTGACACATGGAGAGCATCATTTCCAGGAAACCTGAAAGACTAATTATACCTTTACCTATATGGGCACTCTTCCATTTGACAGACATGTCAGCAGCACCTACACATCAGCATAATTGAAGCAAACATGTCAAGCCTTCCTGATTTCAAGCTCTCCCCACACCCATTCACCTAATTCCACATCACACACGAGGCAAGCCTGTTCCACCTCAGCACTGCAGGATGGGGTGGGACTTTTGTGTTTAGATTGTGTGACCATGTCCTGCCCTGTGCCATTTGCTCTGTCGGCAAATCACATGATCCCCAGAGATCCAGTCCTATTTGTGAGGTACAAATGAACTGTTGCTGTCCACTGGCTTATGTCAATCAAATAGATTTGAGACAGAGGTCATCATTATTTTTTGGTCCATGGTGACCCATTTTTAAGTTTCAAAAATCGTGCATTCCCCTGATGCAGAAACAGAAATAGAATAAAATGTATTTCTTATTTAAAAATAAATAATAATTTCAGTTTAATTTCAGTTATTCAGTACATTTGAATTATTAATTATTTCTATTATATTTGACTGCACAATCTAAAAGAAACATACTTCTATAAAAGTATGTTGAGAAAAAAATTCATACATACAATTAACAGGATATCTTCCACAGTTCCATTCGCATGTCTGTCATGACCCCTAAGGCTGTGAACCTATATTTTAAAGGGATAGTTCACCCAAAAAATAAATAAATAAATAATTCTGTGTTCATTTAATTAACCTCATGTTGTTCTAAAGCTGTACGCCTTTTCCATATTTAAAAAAAAAAATAATAATAATAATATACTATATATATATATATATATATATATATATATACATATATATACTTTCTTTTATTATTATTATTATTTTATTTTATTTATTTTAATTACATTAAAATTCCTTCACAGATTTGATCACTCATTTCAGAAAGGATGTGTATTTTAGTTTTTGTGAAGGATAGCGTCACTGTTGCTGTTGTTCACGCTCAGGGTTTTGTGATTGAAAATTGGTGGTCTTTTTCAATAGATTTTCTTTTCTGTTTACCCTGGCTGATGAAAAAAAAACGAAAGAGTGACCCAACCCATATTTATATACCAGCATATCATAGACTTGGGGGTGGACCCCTTTGATCACCCAGTACAAGCTAACAACTGCATAGCAACTAAAAACCCAATTGAACACCTTAGCAACTGCATAGCAACGCCCTTGCAATCACCCAGAACATCATAATGGCTACTCTTGTTCTAGCAAGTGCTGCTTACACTTTCTTCATAAAATGTGCAAGACTATAGCTTTCTCAAATTATGTATACTTATCCTTTCTTTTTATTATCATTGCTTAAATAAACTTCAGATTAACCCTATTTAACCATAGTGACAGTGTTACAAAAGGCAAAACATGGATCTTGACATCCATGTCAAGTCTCCCCATGCGTGAGTGCTTTAAAGGCAACTTCTTCCATCCAGAATTCCTTCACTCTCTTTCATTCTCACTCATTCATTCTCTCTCTCTCACTCTCTCTCACTCTTTGTACACTCCATGTGAAAAGCGCTCAGATCTGGCTTTGTGGGAGTGATTGTCACTCGTTTAATGAGCTTCTTTGCCAGGCGAGAGGCTTTGGCAGCATATGTCTCCCCAGTGCCTCTCTCGCTCTGCACCGCTCCGTGCGTTAGTGGCGGGGCTTCTCTCCCACGTCTGCTGTGGTAGACGTTTCTCTGGATTTCCTCAGCACTCTCTGTGTTTCACGCCTTTGGGATTAGACTGTGAAGAAGAGGAAGCTTCATCTGTCTTTTTGAGGACGAGTGGACAAGAATGAAGCAGATTCCTGTGAGTATTTAGGCTTCTGTTTGATGAGTTTGTCTGAGCTTGATATAAAAGCGTGCCGGTAGAGGGAATTACTACTGTAGTAGTGCGTGCAGTGACCCCCGCACGTGTGTTACAGAAAGCCTTTGGAGGGACTGTGAAGCAGTGTTTTGTATGCAAAATGATTTTCTTTTTGCAGTGCCTATAGGAATTAATATTAAATGCAACCTCTTATATATATTTTTATTTTAATCTAATCTTTTTTTCTTGTATGTTTCTTGCACGTTTCCTGTGTCCATGTCAGATGAATTTTATCTTTTATTTCAAGTTCATGCTTTGGCTTACTAGCTCTCATGTTCTGTAATCTATTTTATAATAACGTAAACTGTTAATTACTTTTTTAATGTTATGAGAATTCATTAAAAATAACATTTTAATTAACATGCTTGTTTGATAACATGTTTAAAATAAATAAATATAATTTTTTTTTAAATGCATAGTCTGCTGATTTTAGTCCCAAATTTCCCTTCAACAGAAAGATTTTTACATTTCTAAATAAGTGCATGTCAACTTTGTGATACAACAGAGGGTTAAATATATAAGTAATATCTGCCTACAGGGTTTTGATAAAGTCCAAAAACATTTTTGAGGGTGGAAATGATTATCATTATTATTATGATAAAAAATTAAGTGTTTAATTCTGAATCAATATAATAATTGTTTATTTGCACCCATAAATTAGTCTCTAAGACCCCAAACACTGAAGTCAATCTGAACAGTAGAATAATGTTCAACCTTAATTATTATATTTTAGTTTTTTTTCTTCTTTATTATTATAATCTGGTATGAGAAAAGTTGCAGAAATGGTTTATTTTCTATGTAACCTCATTCTTTAATCTTTGGGATTTTCTTAATAAGCATCTCTATGAAGTCCTGAAAGTGTGTTCTGTTTCATAACAAGCTAATAAAAGGCCAGTGATTTATCTTAACATTGAAATGGTAAAGAAATCCAGACTGTTTTGGGGCTTCCGACAGAACTGTCAAATAGCTTATTTAAAATAAGATTATCCAGATGTTAAGGAACAAGTTGTAACATGTTTTTACATTAATAGCTCGTATGAATCACCTTCTGCAGACCATAAAAGTCTATAGACACAGGTGTGCCATTGTTTGGAAAATATACAGAGGGGAATTAGTGTGGTATTTACTCTATGACAAACACTAGATATTTCTTTGCCTTAGGAATAAAAAATTCTGCCTACAAGAGGAAAAAAGTAAATTAGCTTTAGATTTGTCAGGGGAAGAAGATAATCTTGGGCACAAGTTCCATTTATCTTGTCTGGCTACAGCCAAGTTTCATCCTGGGAGATTGCCAACATCCGTCAGTTCTGAATGAACGTAGCCAGGGCTCTTGCTGTGTCAGTTCCCACAAAATAACACTCCTGTCCCCCTGGTGTGCCTGTTTCCAATCCCCTCTACTTCAGGCCACTCAACACGGATAACAGCCTAATATGATCACTGTCCAGGGCACGTAGGCTTCCACTCTTCTCAAAGACTTCAAAGAAAGAGGGTAATGAAAAAAAATATATATAAAAGCTGAGACACAAAAGGGAATTTCTCACTCAACCAGTTCCTACTCACGTGTACTTAAAGTGGCACATACGGGGACATTTTTACGCTCTCTCCGTCTCTCTCTCTCTCTATCCCTCCCCCTCCTCCATACTTGACAGCACATCTGTGATTGCCGAGCATTTGAACGATCTCTTTCATTCTTCACAGCCGTCTTCTGTGACCTTAGCTGTGCGGACAATTTGTTTCTTTCTCGCGCTCATGTTGGGCTCTATGCATTTGTGCCCAGCAACACATAGAACATTGCACTCTGGTCATGAACTTGTTTTTAAATAGCTGAAATTGTGAATCACTTACTAGTATTGCAGGATGCCTGCTGTATTTTAGGGTTCTTGAACTTCACGGCTTTTTGTGTGGATCTGATACGTCACAGTTCAGTTCATTTGGTTGGTAGAAATGCAATCTGGCCTAATTTGCAGAAGTGAAGAGTAGAAGAAGACTATAATGCATTTCTCATTATCGCTAGAAGCGAGTACCAATCAGTATGTTTTAGTGTGGAAGTAAAATCAAACTTGATTTGATGGTTACAAATTTGGACATTACAGAGACAGAAGAGGTATAAGCTCATCCAGGAGAGTAATGCTGAGGACTTTGATTCCTCTAAGTGACTCTTTTGAATCTGTTTACAAAAAGATTTGTTTATTAATTCTACGGGTTAAAGAAATAGTTCAGCCAAAAATTTTAGTACGACACATTTTCATCACCCCCAAGCCATCTCAGGAATATATGACTTTCTTCTGTCAAACGAACGCAGTCAGAGTTTTTAAAAAATTAATCCTGGCTCTTTCAAGCTTACTAGTGCTGGTGGGCGGTGGCCATGATTGAAGCGCCGTAAATTGAATATATCCGCAAGTACTGCATTGTAAAGCTAACCTTTGCGCCTACAGGGCGTTATCACATGTCTTCTGAAGCAGATCAATGGGTTAATGTTACAGGAATACTTTTTAACTGATTTCCGGCTGCATGCGCCTCCTCAAGAGCATCAAGTTATGGCTTCTTGGCTGACTTTTGACACGATTTATGACGTAAAATATGCCCTAGTTTCCATTTTCGGGTGAACTATACCTTTAAGGCATTATGCCAGTTAGTCTTGGTATGATGAGTGATGTCAATTAATTATTTACTCAACTGAAAATTGACTTACATGCTTGATCGTAAACAAACAACATGCCTTACAGATCCCTTGTTTACTTCGTTCACAAAGAGGTAATTCAATTAGTTCATTCAGTCTCACTGAGTGACTCTCTGAGTCTTGTTTAGTGAAGAGCTGTGTTTGTTTGATTGTACGCAACCAATAAAAAGATCCTTCACAACCCACATTTGTTTGCTCACTTTATAGTCTTTAAAGGCAGGAAAGCAGTCACATGTTTCAAATTGAGAGACATAATTGAACATTCATTTGTTCACTTGTTCAAACGATATTTTAATACTCTATTTGATACTCTTAGACCATTCATTTTAAAACGCAGACATAAACAATTAAAACAATATGGACTATAATTCATCTGTCCTTTGGTTATTCACCTGGTGTGTATTTTTGTACAAGAACATTTATGAGAGGAAGTGAGACCTTTTCCACTAGGGACCCACTCCATAAAATCAAGAACAGCATGTAACAGGTTGATGTTCAGGAACTGGTCTTGGTTTGATGGCACCTTTGAAACAGATTGCACTGTTGACCATGGACACGTTAATCTCTGTCATAGCAGTTCACAGGGGTCACAAGGTCATCCGCCATCTCTCCAATGGGGACTTGAGGTTAGGAGCTCATTTCATTGATTATAGTTCTCTTGTGCTCTTTTCTCATCTTTTTTCACACTTCTTCTTCTCTAGCTGCCTTATAATCCATCTGTACGTCTCAGTCAATACGCCTTCACGTCATTCTACGTTTTGCTCATCCACTCTCCCACTCCATCAAAAAACAATCTCTCCACTTCTCCGCACTCCAAGTTCATGATCCACGCCCACACCATCCCTCGCCCCCATCCATCTACGTTCTGTCTTCTTCATTCACTCCCACATCCCTCTCCCATCCCCTGTCAACGACAGAGACGTTTATGACTTCTGCTTCCCACTATCCTATTCCAAAGCTGTCTTCCACCTGCCCACATCTTTTTCTATTCCTGCCCAAATGCATGATTTCTGTCTCTGAGCGCGAAGCGTCCCTGCATTCCTTTATTGCCCCCCTGTCCCATCCCATTCCCCCTTCGGAGCCTCGTTCAGTCTACTGTATTATTGATGGGCTTATAATTGAACCGTTTAGTCTCTGGCATGCATGTTAAAGAAGACTGAAGCGGAGTCAAATCTCAGTTAGCTGTAGTTTATTATTTAATATCGCTTACATGTTTTAATCTCACTTAGAGTCATGTCTCTGCTTTGCCCAAACAGAAGTTTTAATAATATATATGTTGTGTAGTTGATGCTTGTTGAATGTGGTATTCATGCAGTATTTATGTTGATTTTAACAGTTTAGCAGCATCTTGAAGTGTCAGGGTTCTTGTACACTAAAATCCAACATTTATGGAGTTATAGAGGTATACATTTACATATACAAAAGGTATACATTTACTTTGCTCATTCATACCCTAAATGTACTGTAACATCTTTATCCATTTTGTGTTTTTTTCTCACTCTAATCAAGCGAAGCAAGAGATTAAAGTGACTAAATGGATGAAGCACTCTAATTAGAGCACAAAATGAGGTGAATTTGCTAATTGCTCTTTAGTGTGAGTAATCTCACCATTTTTTTAAATGTGCTTGAGAGATTAAATCAGAATCTGGGTCTTTTCCGAAGGTTTTGAGAAGGATACACAGCCATCAAGACTCTTCAGGCAGCAGAATATATTAATCCAGTTTGACAAGACAGGGATGGAGCTTATCCCATTAGTGGCCTTCACAGTGTGCACACAAAGTTTTCATACTAAAAGGCACTTAAATACTGAGCGTGTGCTGAATAGCAGATATCTGTCTACTTATTGACAATGCGGTGGGACTGAGACCGTTTCAAGCTAAATTACTGTAAACAGGCAGCTTTGCTTGCATTGACTCTTTCCTTGCTAGTTGTTAAAAGTGCCATCATACACTCTTAAAAGGATAGTTCACACAAAAAAACGGACATTCTATTATAATTTACTCAACATCATGTCGTTTTAAACTTGTATTCTTATTGGAACACAAAAAGAGATTTCCCATGCCATGAAGGCAATGAAATCAAATGTTGTTTGGAAATTTTGGTTACACTTTATTTTACAGTACATGTACTTATAGTGTAATTAACCAAAAAAAAGAAGTGGTGGGTGCAAGGTAATTGTATGGGTTGATGTGGGTAGGTTCAGGGTTAGTACCTTCTTATTTCTCAGTTTTTGTCCTTTTTATACACAGTATGTACCATACATGAGAAACAGGACTGTGAAATAAAGTGCTATCCAGCTTTCTTCAAAATGCTTTTGTTCCCCAGAAGTCATGCAGGCTTGGAACAACATCTCTTTAAACTGAAAACACTTTAATAGAATAGACTTCTTTTGGGTATTTATTAAATTATGACCAGTAATAATCTGAAAAAATGGCAGTGCTTTGGGTTGGGCGGATGCTGTTGTGTGAGGAATAGATGTGATTGTTTTTCCTCATAGAGCTGAACAGCCAACTGCTTCCCTTCCACTGCCAGTTTGCTTCCTATTTTTTCACTGTCCTGATTTACGTTTATCCTCCGTGGTAAATGAGTCTTCACAGTGGGCGAGGCGAGTGCGTGAGGGGCAGGACGCCATCAGTCAATTGGGGAGAAAAGCTTGCTCTTGATTTCTCTCAGACCGTATTCTACCTTCTCCTCCTCCTCTGGCTCTTACCGCTTTGCCCAAGCAATGCCAGGTCAGAGTTCACGCAGACCTTCCCACGCTGGGCAGCTTTTACCCCTTGCCAGTATCATTAGACTGAGATGTGGGGATTAAGAGCAGGCTGTAGTTGTTAAGAAAGTCCCACTTTGTTGTTTACAGGGTATTTCTTATATAGGCTGTATGGGGATGTGCTTTGTTAGTTTGAATGTTGCAGACTGAAATGTTTAGAGGAGCTCTCTTAGGTTACAATGTTGTCTTCTTAACATTTCCTTACAAATCCACTTACGAGTGGATAAAGTTGATCTTATTCATGCTGATCTATTTGTAAGTGCCGGATTTACAGTATGATTTATTTATAACTATAATGCTCTTCCATAGGCCTTCAGTCAGTCTGGCTTGAATAGTTCTATAAAGACATTTCATGACAAGCGATTTGTGCTTTTACAATGTTAGGAAGTAAAAGGATCCTTTGTATTGGATTTTTCAGTAGTGTGAATAAGAAGTGCGTTTAAAATAAGAAGTGTCACTTCTCGAATGTTAGCTTTTTTAATTGTGTAGCGAAGTAGTCTAATTCATTTAAGCGAACCGATTTGTATGACAACTCTTGCATGTTAAACTCTTACATAAATGAATTTCTTTCACATAAAGAACGATCTGATTCATTCTTGTCAATTGATTCATACTAAATGATTCTCTCATATATGTTGCAATGCAAAGTGGATTATAGTCAACAGGTTCAAACGAAATGTTTTCACATATTTTACTATGGAAAGACTTAAGATTTATTTTGCTAAATCAGTTTGTATTAAATTACTCTCTCCTTACATGTACAGTATATTGCTACGGTACAGTATGCACAGACCATTGCATTAGTAAACCAGTTTAATACTACATTATGTTGTAATGGAAAGTCATTCATTCATTCATGAATTGTTCTTCTTAAATGACTCACTCTCTCAAACATGTTTCTATGGGAAGTAATTCTAGTGAATGAGTTCAAATTTATGATTGAATCATGCTAAGTGGATCTTTTTCTTCAGAGTTGTTACTAAACGACTCTTTCTCACATGTTGCAATGGATTGTCTGATTCATTTTGGTGAATTGATTTATTATAAAGGACTCTCTTATATATTTTGTGTGGTGATGTCATTGTAGTGAATCGTTTTTGATCAGAGGGTTCATGTAAATGAGCATATTAAAGGCTAAAGGCTTCACTGTAACCAGTGCAGTGGTGAAAATCCAGGATGCAGTGCATTGGATCAGGATGATTAACATATGCCACACATATGTAACACACCACACTGGCCATTAAATCACAATCCAATTAGTTTAGCGCTTTACCTTTTGATTTTAATCTGGCCTCTAAAGCTAGACACCATCTGTGGGAGATAGAGCAGTCTCAGGGCAAGCGGTAAAGCCTCAGGCATTGTCTTTGACTCTAAGAAACCCATCCAAGTCCAACAGACCGTAGCCACAAGCCTTTTAGTAGGACAGTCAAGGGGTGCAGAAACCCATCCTTTCTAGTGACATCACACAGGTCATCTCAGGGGTCACCATAACCAGCACTAAATCACAAAAGCTTTCCCTGTCAGAGTTAATACCATTATGAAGTAATGCAGGCATGTGGAGCAGAGTTCAAGCCCATCAGAAAACAAGAGCCCCCACTGAGGAATGAATCGAATCGACTCATTCACACAGTGGTCAATTATACAATTACTTCTCCGCTTACTGGTGTTTGACCTCTGTGTTTCCTATCGGATTTGTTAAGCAGAGGAGAAGATTAAGGGGAGGATGGGCTTTAAAAAGTCTGGCTGGAAAAAGTGGTGATTGGAGCAGCTGGTGGGGTTAAAATGGAGGGGCAGTGAAGTGTGGTTATCTCTCATGACTGGACCTGAACACTGAAATAAAGAGAACATAACTTGTTCTTTCTTTGGACTTTAATTAGATCGGAGAATAAATGACCTCTTTGGTTTCAATGGGAAAGTGTTGAAAGTGAGTGGAAATGACTAATAAAATTGTATTTTGTGAGCTTTGAACTTCCCTTTTACTTTTTTGCCCGCTTCCCTGATACTCTTTTGTTCTCAGATTTAAGCAGGGATCTATTTTATTGTGTGTTTAACTAATTAAAGTCAAAAAGGAAGTGACGTAATGAGCCTGGGGCTTCAACACACATGAGAACGGCTAACCAGTGAGACCCACTATACAAAATTTGTATAAGAAATACAACCATTGAGATTTCCTGTGTAAGTAGTAGTCATTAACAGACAATTATATTCAAAGTGACTTCCCCAGTACTAAGTGCCTTAGGTGCACAATGGTGATGGATCAGGGTTTCGTTTCTTAGGGGCCTCAGACTAACAGGCACAGTAATGTATATACTATATCACAATAATGGGACACAGAGCATCACATACAGTACTTCAGTTTGAATGTGAAAAACTTTTTTGAAATATGAAATATGTGTAATAAATTTGGGAGATTTCTTTTTTGTCAAGCTGAAACCTGTCCTAACCAATAAGCCCGTACGTATAGGTCGTTTGACCCATCAATGTGTATACTACAATTGCGCCCCTATCAACAACAGGACATGTGCATATTAATGTTTTATATTTTATCTGTTTTATGCTTCGGGGTTCATGTAGCTCAATTTGTAGAGTGATGCATTATAAGATAAGATACGATCATTGGTTCAAACTCAAAGAATGCTTTATAATTCATGATTTTGCAAGATTTTTGTAACAGGTAGGTTTAGGTGTTTACGAATTACACCTACAGTAGTAAAATATTTTTTGATCACCATGAGATAAATTTAAACAAATTGCATTTAAAAAAACACATTTTTTGATTGGTAATGACAGTTATACGTCATTTTTATGGTAACAGATGCAATACGACACGTTATTTTTATGCCTGCTAGAGGGCGCTTACCTTCATAGCGTAAATATAGGTTAAAATAAGGTATTTGCATGACCTATAGGATCGGGGTTTTTTGTTGGAGGACAGACTCAACTGTATTTATGATTTAGTAAAAATTTGTGTTTACATTTTTTTTTTTTACACTGGCATCAACAACTGGTATGCCCATTATTTGTCATTTGCCACACATACCTTGTTTTCATGTTTGCCTTGCAAACAAATCACATTGTATTTTGTTTAACTGTCAATAAAATATAGGCTAATAGTTCATTTTTGTTTTTTTGTTTTTTTGCACTTGATCTGCTACTAGTATGCGTATTATTCATATTATTGTAATTTTTTTGGGTTATATTTTCCCACATAATCAGCAACTGGCATGCCCGTATTTTGGTATTCATCACACCCTGTGTTTTTGCCTTGCATACAAATGACATTTTATATATTATACATAATCCAACATTGGTATGCCTGCTATTCATCATTCATCCCTCATTCCCTGCGCTGTGAGTTCAGTAAATAATATGACAACCATATTTGTCTATGTTCAGCTACTAATAGTTACTCTTTGCTTCGTTAAGCATGTTTTTTTTTCTTCAAAATCCAGATTCCCATAGGTTATTCTACCTAACTCACTAGAAGAGTTCTACAGATTCTGTCTGACCCTAATTATAGAGGTTGCAGACCAACAGGCACCAGACATCGTATTGTAGTTTTGGAAGTACAAGGCAGATTCCCAGTACACCATGTAAGGTGACCTCCATTAAAGTTACTCTGATCAACTGCAGCATTTTATAGCCAGTCCTGTTATGAATCTGAAGGGAAAATGGGTGGAAACTCTATTTGTCTCCAGCCAGATGTCTTGCTGGCGCCAGATTCCAAAAGGTTAAAACAACTACTGATCCCTTACCACACATGGCATCACGAGAGACTGCTCACGACAACTTCAATGGCAGCAAACATGACATTTAACTCAAAGATCATCCACTTTGGTATTACAAAGCGGCATATTTCTTGCTGCATATTTAAGCACATCTGCAAGCTTTGTGATTTAACAGCCGTGTGGTTCTGCTCTCTCTACTGCATCCAGCTAATCAAAATCTGTCACTGTTATAGTGCCATGAATTCATAATTCAGAATAATTTCTGCAACAGCTGCTGCACATTACCATATCTGCAGGGGGGCTCCATTTATTTTATTTTTTTAAGGTTTCATTTTTCGTATTCAGCGTTACAAAGGAGAAACGGAGGGAAGAAATACTCCTGCCACACATACACCAACAAACAATTTACAGAAATACAATTCATGTCTCCAGGCACTCGGTGATAGAGAGCTTTAATATGGAGATTCCTTGGGAAGTTGGGAAAGACATTGACGCAAGTTACTCAGCAGGAGATGTGCAGAATATGCAATTCTTTGTGTCTGTGCAGGTGACAGGGTTGTTTTTATATGTGATGTTGTGGGCCGACTGTAAGCATATGGTTGCTCGGAAGTCTGTGTATTGTTTATACATACGTGGGTGTGTGAGTGTGTGTGGCAATGATTTCATGTTTGCAGCTGACGTCCTGGTGCCAGTAAGATCTGTGTTGTGTTTTGTGCAGGTAGAGAGACCCCAGACTGTGTTGGAGTGAGATGCACTGACTCCTGGCAAACTGCAGCATTCCCTGTCATCCTCCACTCTCCTCAGAGGCTTTGGCCAGTCATGCGGTTGCTACGGAAAATCCTCCTCCTTTTGAGCGTTTGCCTCAATATGAGCTGCAGGTATCAGAGTAATGCCTTGGATATTCCACTTGAAGGTAAAGTTGAATAAATGACTTTCTGTTCTATATATTATTTCTGTATTTATTTTTTCTTTCTGTGTAGTTTCATACTGGTTTAAATATTTGATCAGATTTCAGTTTAGCACAATTTGGACTGTTTCTTTCCCGAGAAAAACGAGTTCTGGAAGCATTTTAATACCTCAGATTAAAAAATCAGAAATGCAACTTTTTTTAATTGCAACTTCATATTACAACAATTGCACATTATTTCTTACAAATCCTACTTTATGTTTCACTAATGAGACTTGCACAAATGAAACTTCATAATTTACAATTATCTATTCGTATATATTAACTATTTAACTGTTATTATTTCACATTTATATTAGTTGCAACTTTATTACAATTTTCCATATTTTGTATCTCACAACTGTAGCTTCATATCTGACAAATGGGATGTCCTGTCGTTTAAAACTGCACATCTCACAAAAAAAAACTTATGTTATTTGCAATCTCGTGCAACTGCAATTAAGAATTTAAAATGTATGTTTCATTTGCAACTTCATGTTCTACGGTTAAATTTTTCTTGTTCATTATCTTTATATGTTAGAAATGCTCCTTCATAGCTCAAAAGCGTCTTTATATCTCACATTTATTTCATAATAATGAATGTATATGACAATTGCAACTTCATATCCCACAGCTGACTGTATAAATATCTCAGGATTGCAAGTTCATATTGCACATCTTGAATTTGTAACCAAATTGAATTGTTATTCCATATTTAACAACTTAAACTTTATTTTCATATCAGTTGTGATGTTATATCTCACATTATGTACTGTATCACAATAGCAGCTCTCATCATTTTAAGCTTATCTTGTAAGTACATGTAATATTATAATTATATAGTTGTTTGTTTTATTTTTTACTCTGAGAGGGAAGCAGGCTTTCATATTGAGCACACTGTTCTTACAACTAATCTGTTTAAAACTGGGTGTTTACATGCAGGTTCACTCAAGCTGAGAGCAGGTATAATTTATTGCTCGGGCTGTGTTTTTCGCCGTTTCCATGGAAACCAGATAAAAGTGTGTTTTGTTGCTGTTAAATTATTCACCATATATCTTTAGGGCCTGAAAGATATCTTAGGGAACACAGTACTGCTCGTTTTTTCTGTTCTACTTTTATTTTGTCAATCATGGACCTGGATTTAGTTGTTTGATAACAATAAATATTTTTTAGCAGTTCATATCTATATGGTTCTAACAAATCCCTGCACATTTGTTTCTCTGTATTCTTCCTGCTGCGGTGGATTTGTTAGCTTTAGCACGCATGAACAGTAAGTTTGTAATGCCAAGCCATTCATAGAGCTAGTTACTTCATCCATAGAGTCCATTATCATCCACCAACCATCAGATTTCTTTTGAAAATCATTCATAAATGCAGAGATTTTCTCTTTTTTGTTGGGAACATTTATAATGAAGTAGTATGCTGACTTGATACTATCAGATGGGGATACCATGGTACTTCATGATGATATCCATGTGCCTAGATGGTATTTGGATACCGTGTTTCTACTATGGTACACCCTGGAATGTATTTTCTTTTTATTATTAAATCATATTTATATAATTGGGAACTTTTTTTAAACAGTCCAATTTAAATTAACGATATGTTCCCTCAAATCAAAGCATTTAGATGATATTAAAGAGTTTTTTGTGCATAGTGTACAACCTACAACATCAGAGCCAGCAAACCACTTTACATTTGTACCATCACTCCATCATGATTTTGATAATGCATATCCAATTTTTCAATCAAGCTGTATTAGCCATTAGTTTCTAAGTTTCCTGTTCTAAACCACAAACAAACCCTCATTGACATTATTTGATCAGATCATTTGCCATAGCTTCATAACAACTCACTCTTTGGCCAACCTCACAATCGATGGTTCAATATCTAATTATGTTATCCAGCAAACATTTTGTTTACCTTTAGTCTTGTATGCATTGATCACAACAGTTGACCTGATTGTAGAAAATCATTATGATTGAACCAAAGCCATTTTACATCTCCATTTGCTGCATGCAAGCTGCATGCTACCATTTTTCCTCTTCAGTCGACTGAGCTCTTCCTCTCTGGCTGTTTCTTTATCTAGTGGAGCAGCTGCCCACAATTACAGAGCACTCACCTGCCTCTCTGATTGCTTTCCCTTTCGAAGAGAGCTTTCCTATGAAGTGTGAGGCTACAGGAAACCCAGGACCAGAGTAAGCAATACACACATACAGTATATGCTACCATTCAAAAGTTTAGTGCAGTTTACCTTTTTTATATCATTTAGAAATCTCTCCAAGGCAGTAAAAATAATTTAGCAAAAAAAAAATAAAATTAGGTTGCCTTAACTACTATGTACTTCCATTTAAATAAACCTTAAGTAATTTAAAATTATATTTGGTACAATGCAGTTATAGTGTAAATACATGTTTTTACATTTTGCTTATATTTTAAAAAAATACAAATAAAATAAATACATGTATATAATTACCTCTGTAATTTTTTTTTTCAATTATAATCCTGACCAATCGTTTACACCTTAACCCACCCTTAAACCTACCCATCCACCAAACCTTTGCAAGTGTTTTGCAATATAATACAATATGACCACAATAGAGTGTGGATCCGTCCGCATTTTTCTGTCTGAGCCCGGCCCGCGTCCAACAGAGCAGTAACCTATGGGGTTATTTTTTTTCTTTATTATTCAAACAAAAATACTGTGTTTGAGAGTAAAACTAATTATTTTTCAATTAAAAAATAAAAGTTTGCAAAAAAAGCCTTTTAAAATCTCAAAAATAAAGAAATTGATAACAAAAGTATTTGCAGTGCATGTACTTTTCTTTACAATCTTTATTATTCTGTGCACTTCAAACACTTTTCATCGCGAAACCACAAGTTTTGCTCTCCTTTCTGCTTTCTTTTTTTGCGAGTCTAAAAATTTTTGTTTGCGAGTTTAAAAGTTTTGCTTGCGAGTAAGCTGTATCTCAGTGGGCGGTCTCTACCTACCAGGATTAAAAGGCCTTTTTCTATTGGTCACTCTCGATTGAAGAGTTTTGCCGGCGCCTTACATTACATTATAAGTACTCTGTAGCCACCTAACATAAAGTGTGACTATGTTTTCTACTTTAATATATTCTAAAATATTATTTATGGAAACGATGAATTCTCAGCATACTCCAGTCTTTAGTATCACATGATTTAATACGCTAGACCAGTAGTTTTCAACCTGTGGGCCGTGGCCCACTATTGCAGGGGGGCCGCCAATTATTATTAATAGAAATTGTAATATTGTTAATACAATAAAAAATGTCTAGTTTGCTG
>JAUCMT010000114.1:17553024-17570873 GCA_032357475.1 Enteromius thamalakanensis
CGATGAATTGCAGTTTTAATCACTTCCGTGTTGGTTTCACTAGAGGAAGCGGGAGGTTGCCCCTTGGTGTCACCAAAAGACTTTTTTAATTTAATACAGAAATTCATTCTATTGGTATGATACAAAATAGGTAAAAAATGTGTTTTTTTTTAAACAAAACAAAGTAAATATGACTCTACAGCTGTTTATGGAAAAAAATTAATTAAATGTAGCATAGCTTGGCAAGGTAGATTGTCAGTGTTGCTTCTCCAACATTGATGTTTATTAGGTTTTATTTCATTATAATCAAATCTCTTCCCATTAGTGTCTTATATGGTGTCTGTGAGATTGTGAATGTAGCATATTGTGTATATAGACTATTTAGATTGTGTATGGTAATCCATTGTTGCGTAGGTAATTTGCTGAGTGTTTGATGACAAAATGTAGTTACAAAGCATAAAAACAATATGATAGTCCATAACTCCACATAAACAACTATTACCCCCGCCTCAGTTTTTCCCATGATTACCCACAAAATTACACCACATTTCTTGGTCCTTATTTCATGGATATAGCTGAATCTAATTCACTGGCATTATCTTGATGTAATTTGAAAGTAGCTATAGAGCTATTTGTAATATTTCATTTCCATGTGATTTGTCCATAGTCCCTTCGGCTGCTCCAGAGGATGTAGCCGTAGATGTGATGAACAACACCATGATGAAGGTCAAATGGGACCATGTTCACAAGGACAAACTCAATGGACATCTGGGGGGCTACAGGGTAATTCTGTACCAACATGCTTTTGCTTTTTAGCCATGGTTTAAAGGCCAGTGACCCCTTGTTTCCCCCGTAAGCTGTCAAAGCTTTAATCGTTGGTGTTATTTTACCCATCAGCTGTATTTTACTACCTATGGACTGATCTAATCTCTTGTGCTTATAGATAAGCTATTGGAGGATGCGAAGTCTGCTGGATTCAAAGAAAACACATGGTGACAAACACACATTGACATTCTCAGGCGAGAGGAACCATGCGGTGGTCACAGGGCTTAGACCGTTCTCTGAATACAGCCTCATTGTCATGGCCTTTAACAGCAGAGGAAACGGGCCTGGAAGTCATCCGGTCAGCTTCAAAACACCTGAGGGAGGTGAGTGAGGAGAGGACGTGTGAACACCGGAGTTAAACATAATAAATTTGGTTCTGCGAGGTTAAGGCTTTTGCACGGTTTTCCCCTGATTTGCAGTCAGGATGAGTAGATGCTAGTTGATGAAAGTCAGAGCCAGTCTGCAGCTTTTGGGCAGTTGGATTTGACAGATTTCATAGAAAATCGCATCATGTACTTCGGGCACAGATTCAGACTTAGCTGCAGACTATCTGTCCAGTCAGAGGATATCAAACACATTTGTTTTTTGAGGCGACACATTCTTTCCTTTTGTCATGTTTCTTTAAGTTTATTGTTTTTGAAAATTCTAGTAGTATGTAATCCACAGTCATTACTCAGTATAATGCCAAGTTGTGCTATATAATCATGTCTGAAGTCAACAAGTGTATGAAGCCTAATGTTATGGTAAAATATGTTCTGATTTTAAAATTGGTATAGTGTTTTTCAGCCTTCAGCTTACTTAAAAAGACGTGCTTTGTCCCAATTTGCACACATAATGCTAAATAGAATTCAAAATTACAATTGTTGTGTCCTAAGTTGTAGTATGTTGCAAATGGCTAGTATTGCCTTTATCTATAACTGCAAATAAAAAGTATTCAAAAACAACAATCATTAAGTGAAACCTACAGTTAAGTAGAAAGATTTAAATAAAGGTGTTTGAGTAATGAAAATGATGTTTATTCAGTTTATCTGCATCTGCAACAACACATTTGGTCATTAACTTGCGTCATGCACTTGTTAATGACTGCCAGATAAATGGTGACGGGATGCATGTCGCATAAATGGTTTGCCAGGTAAACATTTTAGTGACAGTAGTTTGAATATTTAGAAATGCAAATGAGATGCAAGACCTTTGATATAGGGGAGGATGTTTTTCACAGAAGAAAGTCATAAAGTTTTGGAATGAATAATAATGGCCATTTTTTGTGTGAAATGTTCCATTAAATTATTAATATAGCTGTCAACTCTTTGTTTCTTTCCCTACCTCTAGTTCCTGGTCAAGTAGCTGCTTTCAGTGTTACAAACATCCAGAAACACAAGGTCACGTTGACCTGGTCTCCTCCGGTTGACGCAAATGGAGTCATAATTGGCTACATCCTCCAATATCAGCTAAGTATGTGAACATTGCATTTTCATTTTATTCATAACTTTCAGTATAAATGTCTGCATCTCGCTGGGAGGGTTATGTGCTGTAGTTTGAGTCAACCGCTTTTAAGACTGATATTCATTGCTGACGTGGCCCATCACACAGCAGCATTACGTCATTACAGCGATTCTACAGTGAAACCACAAACCACTGGATTAGCCTTGATGGTTTGTAGGACCCATGTCACTTAAAGGCCTACTTTAGAACATAAAAAAAGCTATTGCTCTGTTTTAAAATGTTCACTGTAATGGAGATGCGGATTTGGACATACAAAAACAGCAAAGTGCTCTTTGATGGTTTGTGTCTCATTACATCGAGCGATGCCTAAGTCTCACCACTAGGAGATATTGTTGTGCCATCTACCTTAGGGTTGGCAGCTGCATCCTAAATTCAACAGAGACTACAGTATTACGAAAATAACCGCACAGGACCTCAATAAGATACAGTTGTATATTTGCTAAATGATTTATGGAAAACAATTACTTTGACTTGTTAAAGTTGCCTCACTCAATTTGCTTATTTTTTATTATACAGGTCCTGTTATATCGAACTGAAGGCACACTAGTGAATTAAACAGCTATTTACTGCATGTCATTAGAGTATGCTTTGGTTTTAATTAGGATTTACAGTGAGAAACACTCCTGATTACATAAACATAGTGGGTTAACAATGCACATCGTATTAAGAGGTGAGTGATGAACTGTGGGGAAAAGCAAAACATCGTAAAGCATATCTGTAAATATCACGTTTTTTTTTTTTGTATAGATATGATATAGATTCCGATAATAAAAGTGTAATGGAAAGATTATAATAATTATGGAATGGAATAATTGGAATAATAAATGGAATAATAAATGGAATAATTATAGCTAACCACATAAAAACATCAACACTCAAACCTCGTTAATTCTACAACTTTTAATTATTATTTATTTATTTTTAGTTAAATAAAATTCTAAAAATGCTAGAAACAAGAAAGCAATTTTATATAATATATTTTAAAAAATTATTTAAAAGTTAACTTAGTAAAAAATCTTGTTTTGAAAGACATTTCAATAATAAAAAAATGAATTAAAATATTACTGCAGTATGTCCCTACTTAGTCAAATCAGTTTACTACTGGGTGAACAACCATATGAAATTAATATTCATGCACAAAGCTAATAATTTTACAGTGTTCTATACCACCACATTTTATGCCCCAAGGAGAAATGTTTTTGACAAATTGGTTTCCCTTTTTTTAAAGAAATATAATTGTCTTTTCATTGTCTGTACCAAGGACTGACAAAGTTTTTGTCACCTCTTTAACCTAAAATGTTTTATTGAATTACCACCCTGAGATTTTAATTAATATATACATTATTTTTTTATTAACATGGTGTCACTTAGTGATCACGTGACGTGCAGGTAAACAAATCAGAGTATTTCTAGTAAGCAATTTATTTTAAATTTATTTGTTTGTAAATTTAGAATTTTATGGTTTAATGAATGATTCACTTTCCGAAATCCCTGCAGTTCCCTTACAAACCTTTACAAACCTCCCAGTCTGGGAAACCTTTGTCTGCACGATCCCTGCACATACTGTAGGTATTGCAAAGTCCTCATGTCAAAGACATTCTTGAACTGGTATACCAGACCCCCCTTTCTCACGCTGACCCTACGCTGTTTTACACACATCGTATCACAACACCAGGCTGGGCATGTGCACTTCTCAACACGCAACCAGATCCCAGCCGGAGTGATGACGAAGCTGATTATGATGCATACAGTCTGGGAGGCCTCGTCAGCTAATTGTGTTTGATGCTGCGGCTGATCATTGAGGCCAAGTGTCAGGTTGCGTATTAAAAGAAGCAACGTTTTCATCAGGAGAGCTTGCTAGAACCATTGTGCTCCCTTTGAAGTGGGCTCATTGAAGTCCCCTTGAAGAAAGTGGTGTGTAAAATGCTGGCGAGAGAGCACACAGCTGTACCCGTCGAATGGAAAATAGCAACTGGGATTAAAGAGCCACTGCACAGATGGCCCGCAGCCAGATCCAACTACGCTGAAATCGCACAGGGTTAACAATTCTCACACTGTGAATTTCTTATAGAGTATTCAGAAATAGTGTTTATTTATTTATTTTTGTTTGACAGACTTTTTGGGAATTATTTGAAGGAATGGGGGACTGCAGAACACGTTGCAGTGCAGACCCAAACGTGTTTATACAACATTAACATAATAGCTCAATAACACATCATCAGCACATGCATAAGAAATGATGTTTTAATTGGAAGTACCCATTTCGGTACGCAAATGCTGCCTGCCTGACTGACTGACGGCTGCTTTCAAATGCACACATGCTTATGTGTGTGCATCATCTGTAAATAACGCTCGTCCCTTGCTGTGATGCGTGAAAGGTCAACTGCAGTTCTTGGCAGGGTTATTAATGCAAACACAAGCGGTTTGTCACAAGTGAATGCAAAAAAGAGAGAGAGGGATAAGCTGGTTTGTGTCAGAATATGTAAAATTGTGTCTACATGCTACACTCAATTTAGAGATTTGGGGTTATTTTGCTACCGTAGCATAACTAGTGGAAATGACACATTTAAGTGTTTATTTTATTACACTTTGTCTATTTGCAATTTCAATTACAGTACATATCTTTAAAGGCTGTTTTCTCAAAATAAGGGATTTTCTCATTCACTGAGCCAGAAATTTCCACTTTTTGTCCAACATTTGTATTCACAGTTTTATTCTTGTTTTTGCAGACGGTAAATATATCATTTGCCTAATTTTTTTCTCCTTAAAAATCTGGTGAAAATATATTTTGAACCTGGCTTCATCCAATGTTCAGATTTCTGTTGTGGGAGGGTATTGTATGCAAATTAGTGGATTTATTTAAAGATAATTGGTCAGGAAATTTGCAATACAAAATGAAAAGTTGTGTGACAATATCTATTATTCACCTGTGGTGTTTAGCCTTTATTTGTTTCTTTGTTCCTTGTTGCTGACTGTTTACCAGTTATATACTGCATATATAGTCCACCATGCAAAAACATTGTGGTACTTTGCATCATACTGTAGTATAGTGGTAACCTTATTGTCGTCCACTATCAAATTCTGGGTATTGTGACAATCCTAGTGCAATCTGTCAGTCTGTGTCTGTGTCACGAAAAAAAAAACACTGAATTTGACCTCTGGCTGACTAAACACATCTGACATTTCAGTGACATGGCCTTCCTGCTACCAGTCCAGCTGAGCGACCAACCATAACACATGATGAACACATCTGCTTTGCTGCACAGCTTTATTTTTTAGTTTACAATGTGTGTGATCATCAATAGATTCTAATATGTCTGGTTCTAATATGGCATTGACGTGTATACTTTCCTTTTCTTGTTTAGTAAATGACACAGAGGAACTAGGTCCTCTGACGACCCTCAACATCTCTGCTGACAACAATAAGCTGCCCCTCCAGGATCTGGAAGCACTGAGCAAATACAAGTTTTACCTACAGTGCTGCACACGGGTGGGCTGCGGACCAGCTGTCAGCGAGGAGCGCACCACTGTCCCCGAAGCAAGTGAGTACGGGCAGCAGCTGCTCAGGGGTGGGGGTGTCCCGGGGGAGCCAGCCTGTGGCATTCCAAAGGACAGGGAATCTGGCGCTCTAACATGGATGACCAAGTTGCCGTTGTTATGGGCATCGACCCGGCGAATGCAGGGGACATTATTTCGACCTCCCTTCTCACCAAGCTTTTCATATGCCCATCTAAGCTCTTCTTTATAGCTAAACAATATCATAACAGTGTGCGACTGGGCTGCATTCATCACTGTCTTGGAAGACCAAGCGCTTATTGATTCGAGGGTAAAAGCTCGCCAGCAAAAAGGAAGAAGAAATGATATGTTGCCTTTGGGGATGGAAATGCTGGATTGTTATTAATACAGACATAGGAATAAGTTGGTAATCAACAACAAAAAAAATCTTAAAAGAAAAAACCACACAACTGTAAATTCACATCACATTTATCATGATTAATGGTTCACGCCGCCGTACTTATCATCGGCAGTTAGCAGATTGTTGATAAAGTGCTGTTTATTTCCGCTTCGCAGAGGGTTCGTAAGGAAGTTGTGTTTATGGAAGAAATATGATCGTGATGAAAATCCAAAGGCATAATTCAAATATTCGGCAGAGTAATAGAAAACAGTCAAGAAAACAAATGACTGCTCTGATGTGAGGGGAGATATCTTTATGTGTCAATGGGAAACAACCGCTTAAACATGACCGGTATACATCAAGAAAATCAGCTGATTTCAAATACACTTTTGTTTTTGTACAACTGGGAGCATATGATAGAAAAGGCCGAATTTTAAAAAGTGCTATGTTTATTTCATTTGTTTCTGGACGTTACTATAGCATCATGGTTTTTTGTGCCTTGCACATATAAATTGCATGTCAATTATTTTATTTATTTATTTTCCCACACCCTGTCAGATTTTGCTTTCAAAACATATCTGACTATTGGAAAGAAAATATCCAAAATAGACATTAAGTGTACTTTAGTTATTTGCATTTGTAGATTACAGCTAGAGTTTAAAAGTATCTTGGTATTTCCATCTATTTCTGACTATGGCAATTTGCAGGATTTTTTAAAATTATTATTTTGTTTTTTTTCCTCCTACTATGTATATCACATACCATGGTTCCATCTGATACATTAAAAAAATAATAATAATTGCATATTTCTGGTGCAACATTTTAAAATATGACATCATATTTTTAAATACTTTGGAATGGAATTTTCCAAGCTTCTTGCTATTGCTTTCTCGCTTTAATGCTTCGGTAACAGGCACTGCTGTCTTATAAACAAGCTGTCTTATGAACTAAAGTTGTCGTGATTTCAGTGTCTTTCTGTCGTCCTTGCAATATGTCTTTTTCATTGCTTTATTGCTTTTGTTTTGCCAGCTTCAACAGATGTGGCCTCTTTCAACATCAGTATGAAGTCTTCTGTTTTCTTTAGCACTAGAAATAGCTAACACACTAGAAGATAAAATTGTAGCTTTGTTTTTATGACTCCATCTTAAAAATGCATGTTTTCATGTTAGAGTAATCATTTCATTTTCATATACCGTAAAAGTGTAATGCTTTTTTTTCCCTCCATGTCCTTGTGTGAGTCTAGCTGACAGTATAGGTTGCTAAATTAGATACAGTAAACCTCATTATTAACCTGTCATCTGCTCTTTTTTGTGGGTAGCTAAAAAAATTTATTTATTCAATTTAACCCTGTCGATCCATTCAAAATATTTCTTGCATAATGCTATGGTTCAGCTAAAATATTTTTAGTATTTTTTTTCCAGGAAAACCCGGCTCACGGTTTCCTACAAGAAAATCCACTGTTTCCCCTGTGGCTAATGCTACTCTTTCTTCTATAGGTACTAAACCACACAAAAAACAAGTCTCTAAAGAACAAATGAGAAACTAATTGGGGCTTATTATGCCAGTAAACATTCAAAAGTTTGGGGTTGTTTTTTAATATTTCTAAAATAACTGTTTTACAGTATGATCCCCTAAGCAAAGCTATGCAAAAACAGTAACATTGTGAAATATAATTATAGCTGTTTTCTATTTATTGAAATTTAATTTACAAAGCTGAATTTTCAGCAACATTACTCCAGTCCAGTGTCACATGATCTTTCCCAAATCATTCTAATATGCTGATTTGCTGCTTGAGAAAGATTTCCTATTATTGTCACAGTTGAAAACGTTTTTTCACGTTTGTAAAAACTGGTATCATTTTGGATAAATCAAAAATTTCAAGTCTTTATTGTCGGAATGCTGAATAAAGCATTTAAGGGTTAGTTCACGCAAAAATGATAATCGTTCCAAACCTATAATACCTTCGTTCATCTTCAGAACACGAATTAAGATGATATCAGAGAGCATGTACGTTATCTTAGCTGTTTCCGCCTATAGTGGAAAGCGTACACATCATGCGTTGTAATACTCTCTAGTGGCGGAAGACGTAAGTCATGGGAGAAGAATGGTATAGTTAAATTACGTTTTTTTTTCTTTAGGCAAAAAAACCCCCCGAAGTATTCTCCTAGTGTCAAAGTTGAGCTACTGATATTTTTAGTATCATGTCAGATGGCTTTCTATCATCAAAAATATCTGTGTATTTGTGTTCCGAAGATGAACGAATGTCTTACAGGACATGAGGGTGAGTAATTAATGACAGAATTTTATTTTTGGGTGAACTAACCCTTTAATTATAATTATAATAACTACACATTAGTTAAACATTAATTTCATCCTTTACAAACCATTGTTCCAAAATTATTATGCATTAGTAAACAGTTTACAAGTGCATCTATAAATGCCTTGTTCTTGAGCATATATATACTGTTGAATAATTGTATTTTCATACTTTATTAATGATCAGTTTATCTTTTTTTAATTATTGTTATTTACAAACCAGTTGTTTAATAGTTGTTAGTGTTTAATAAGACCATTTAGAAAGTCTAAGTAAATGATTAACAAATTATTTATATTTACATTAATACATCTATTACACATGATAATAGTTGTTCAGTGTGTTAATAAATGCTTTATTAACACATGTTCCTGCAGTAATTCATGATTTAGTCAGGTAGTTATAAAGTATTTAGTAGTTGTCAGACGTCTGTTTTTTAGAGCTCATCTAAAGTGAGGACTATTTATATCCTGTAAAGCATTTATAAAGCAGATGTAAAGGCTTATTCATCTTCTAAACAGCAAAGTTAAACAGGAATACAGAACACAGACATATTTTTTCAAGATGTAAAAAATTTAATTGTACAACTGTACACTTGATAAATGTAAAACAAACATTCAGTTTCATTGGAAAAAAATTTAAGTGTACAGTTGTAGTTTTTTTGCATCTTTAAATTAATAGTACTGTATTCCTCTGTGTTGTTTATTTTTTCTGTTAAGAAGATAACTGACCATTTAAATCTCCTTTTTACATTTAGATATGCTTATAAATCAAGAACAAGGCATTTATAGCTGTATTGATAAACTGCTTACTAATGACTATTAATGTTGGAACAATGGTTTATAAAGGATGAACTGACTATTTACTAATGCTTAACTAATGTTTCATAGTGTGTAGTTATTGTAAAGTGTTACCAATTAGGGTAAAGTAAGTAAATACACTACTGTTTGAGGTCAGTAAGATTTTTGTTTATTTATGGATGCAGTAGCAAGGTCTGATTTGCTGGGGCTTATCAGGGAGCAGTGCTGATGAAACTCAAAAGGGGATTTAAAATGGATAAGAAGCAGCGGTTTAAATTCTGCTATTACATTTCCCCTCAAAAGTGGCTTTTGGGGACCAGTCTTGCAGGACACGTGTGGCGTGAGCTTTCCTCCCTCCCGCTGTGGCGGCAGATGCGGACTGACAAACCTCCAGCTAGCTCGCTCAATATTTATAGTGCCATTTCTGTGTCAAGCAAAGGTGTCACACCGCACCGATGATTAACGCAATTTCTACAATAACAGGGTGGATGGAAATGCATCACGATTAGAGGATGTCATTCAGGCATGGGGCGATGGGATGGGCAGGATAGTCTCGGTCCTTCGGTGCAGATGAATTCCTGAAAAGAGCCTGAGAATAAATGTGTTCCATTTGCATGTTTTGCCCAAAGGGAGAGGTATTGTGTGATTGAGATGTGTGGTAATGAGTTTTGACAGCAGACAACAGTCTGCTTAATTGCTACACCTGAAGGTGATGAAAACACAAGTTATCTGTGATTGATATAGCTCCGGTGGCATGCTGTGTAGGTAGCAATTGTCCAAGTCGAATACTTGTAGCTTCCTGAATAGAAACAGTGTTTACTGTGTTCGGGTCTTTCTGTGGTTCTCAGAATGCTGGCTGCTTAATTATTACTCTACGACTCTGTCTAAAATTATCTCCTATTATTTCTTCTTATTTCACCCAGTGTAACGAGCACATCATTATTTCAGGTCGTTAATTAGTCATTTAATTACAGAAGACTCGCAGCTACGTTTCTGATGAAAATTAAAACGCATTCCATTCTATTATCTAAGGATCCACCATTTGTTTGTGCCATCCCCATCACATTCATTTCTTTACTCTGTGTCCTAACCAGTCGCGACACTCAGGATTCCAGTGACAAGTAATTAGCCTGACCACAGTGAACGTAAAAATGCTCTTCTATGTACCAAGCTACCAGCCAATCAAAACACATTTAGTGTTCACATGACAAAATTACAGTAATTATGAGCTCCTGAAAAATTATTTGTCAAACTGGTAATTGCTTAGAATTAGTTCAAACGCTCCAGCGTTTCTTACTTTACCAGATGATGTCATATACTAATAAAATTAATTCAATGATGAATTGAGGGTTTTATGGGTATTATGAGGCACATTATTTTAGTTATTTATTTAATTATTTTTAATATGATTATGATCATTCCAAGTTGACATGAAGATGCAAAATATTTTGCTGCACTTTGAACCAATTAGTTTTATTGTGGGCGGGGCTACCTACTTAAAATCAAAACTTTACATACAGTAGAAACTAGCTTTTATTATTTTTATCTCTGGTTTCATGCACAGTTTTGGGGACTGTTCACACCAAGAACAACAAACTAAAATGAAAAAGATAACGATAACTATATTCTCATCCACACCATTGCACAATATCATTGTTAATTATTAGCACATACTAGCATTTTTAAAGTGCATACTAGCACTTCTGATTGGCTATCGATATATTTAATGTTAATTTTGAATGTGATTCATAAACTTTCTTGGTGTGAACGAGCCTTTACTGCAATGCCTTTTTCTTTTGCAGTGCATTACAACTTGACAATGCGTTAGCAAGGTCAATAAGCAGCAGTACCTTGAATTGATATCTTGCTTCATGCATTACAGTGTATTAAAGTTCATGTATTACAGTGCATATAAAGAAAGCACTCTTTCTCCACCAAGTCATCTAACAAGCAACTCTTCCTCGTGTCATTTACAGTACTAACCCTCTGTGTCATTTCTCTCTTTTCTCAGCTGTGTTGAATATTAGCGCCTCAGTTAGTCACAACTTTGCAAATATCAGCTGGATTCCACGCACAGAACAGACGGAGTCAGAGTTATATGTTGCCTTTATGAACAAGCGTAAGCTTTTCTTACTGTTCTCCATCCTTGTTTTTGTAAATTAAACCTTAAGGTTTGTGTAGTTTAATGAGTAAACTAAAATACAAAAATAAAATAGTTTATTAGTTCTTTGTGTAGCCTATCACAGACTTATCTAGATCTTTCTATCTAATTATTTTATAGTATAGATGTTTAAAATGTATTTATTAAGGATGTCATTTTTTTTTTGTAAATTACGTAATGTAATCTTGATGGAATGGGAATCCATAATAATTGTTCACTTACCCCATATATACAGTATAATTATGTGTGCACATAGTAGAGATTTCTTAGTATACTAACACCACTTCACCTACTATATACATCCTGTAGGTGAAGGTAACTGGAAGATTTCCGATGCGCTAAATTCTTCTAAGACTTTCCACATCATTGAAGGGCTCGAACCTGGGACTGAATACAGAGTGCGTCTTATGACTAAAAGCTGGGTTGATAATTCTAGTATTTTTGAAGATGTTATCAAGACCAGTGCCAAAGGTGAGGGGAACGTAGACTCTGAGATGACAGAAATGCAAAGCAAAATCGTCTTTGTCTCTTCCTTTCCCATCTCGTCAAAAGTGCGAGAAACATCCTGTGATAAAATTATCATGCGTTGTGTCTCATGTCCATCCCAGAGCATGTGTTCTGTAGAATTGATAAAAGGAATTATGCTTTATCAGCCTCTGCCGTTGATTAATTAGACATACTGTACGGTCTGGCAGTTTAATATTAATATCTGCACATTTCCATTTTAGAATTTTCCTGGTGTTTTTCATTTACAGTAGTCTAAGGTGTTCTCGGTGAATGTCCACATTCAGTGAAGTGTCAAACTAAGAGATTGTTTGTCTCTCACAGGTCTGGCCAGTATTCATGGAGGCATTTCCAACCAGGGCTGGTTCATCGGGCTGATGTGTGCCATAGCTCTGCTCACCCTCGTAGTGCTCATAGCTTGCTTCGTGAACCGAAATAAAGGCGGAAAGTACTCAGGTATTCTCTCACACAATGGGACAATCAGTTGCTGGGGAAAACTGCAGAGTTCTTTTGTGAATGTTAGCCGAATCCGCTAAATTGCAGCCAGAGAACCCTAACAAACTGTCTGGAGATTTTCTTTTAAGCATAAAAAAGCCAAAGGGGTTTAACTTATTACAAAAACACGCACAGAAGGTAAGATAGAAAAACAAATATATCAAATTCACAGCTCGATTATCACAGCAGCACATGGAATGTGTTAATGCATTTATTTTTAGAACATTTTGCACATCGTTGTGGGTTGCAAATTGGGTATGATTCAAGGTTCTACCCAATACCATGGTTGTATTTTAAACTAGATCTTCTAAACCACTGTAACCTTTACACCTGTGAAAGTTCTAATTACTGTTCAGAAACAGCATGAGTCAGATCTGTTCATTTACATGTGTGAATATGAACTTTTGATGTGCTTGCTGATGCAGTACAATTTCAATAATATTAAACTTAATGAATGAGAAAAAAGGTAATGGAACAGCTGGTATGAAATGTAGTTATGCAGTCTAACCTCAAATTAGCTTTATGTATTTAAAGGTAATTTAATGTTAGCATATTTATAGCACGTCTAAAAGATTTCGCAATTGTTAACAGTAAATGCACACTATATATAATACAATCGGAAATTTTTTTATTTGGATGTTTTAAAATTTAAATATCTTTACTCTTTTGAAACAAAGGTAATAATAATACAAACACATTAACAGCATAACTATTGTCAGCATTGATAGTAATAAGAAATGTTTCTTGAGCACCAAATCAGTATATTAGAATAGAAAGGGAGTGCAGTGAAGAGTTAAGATGTGACAGTGAAGAATGGTGTAATATTATAATATACACATATTTCCAAAAGATACTGATAAGCTTACAATGCTCTCTTGTTTTGATTCAGTGAAAGAAAAGGAAGACCTGCATCCCGACTTGGAGTCCCAGGGCATAAATGATGATACCTTCTGTGAATACAGGTATTTCAAACCTCCGCCAAGATTTACTGCACACATAGTGGCAGAATGACTGCAACCTCTGACACTGTTTCCTTGTAATTTGTGCATTTTTTCTTTGGTTTGAAAGCCAGCACCAAACCAGCCTGAGCTCTGGACGTGCAGCAAGCTAAAGTAACCACCACACGTATGTGCTGCTAAACAATATAACAACAAAACCAATGTTGTTCACACATCAGTGCCGCTGATGTGTTCCTGTTTTACGTGGTGCTTTGTGAGTAGCTAGAACACTTTAGAAACAGTGGCTTTGAAAAATGCTTTAAAAATTAAACTGGTGTTGTATTGAGATCGAGAGAACAATAGATTTCCCTGTAGGATAATGGTAAACAATCCGGTTTAGATGAAAGACACTTATCTTGAGGCCGGCAATAAACGTGCTGCTTGTTTTTTTAATCATTCTGTGATCCTATAGCAATCTCTTGAAGAACAGTGTGTGTAGTGCTAATTATTAATCTGAAATATTTTGAGCAGAAGTGTTCATGATGAACAGGCTGAACTCTAAATGTGCTCAGTGTCTAGTGTTGCACTATTTGAAACACAAGGCTTGTTTAATGTAGACGTCAATCAGTGTGTGAATGGATGAGCTTCACGGTTTGAGTAAAGATAATGCATGCTCAAATGCACCCATCCACCTTCAGAATTTTCAATATTTCCCATTCGTATTAGCCATTCCATTGGGTTTGGGGCTGGTGGATTCATTGGCTAACACTGTGTGTTAGAAATGGGTATGAGTTGTCATGCTTGAGTGTTTCTCTATTGCTTCTTTTAAAGGAGTTGTTCACACAGAACTGCCAATATAGTTATTATTTACTCATCCTCATACTGTTATGATCCTGTATGGGCGTTTTTGTTTGTCACATTGCAGCTCTTCTGAATACAAGAAGCAGATTTGTGTAAGGAACAGACTAAGTCATTATGCATCGTAAATTATTACTTTTGTCAAAATGAATAACATATTCGCCTGTAAATCAGCATTTGTTATTTGTTAAACACATTTTAATAATGAGCTTTGGGCACAAACAAGGGCCAAACTGTCTCCTAGTTATATATATATATATATATATATATATATATAACCTCACACAAAGTTTGCAATATGACTTCAGAAGACTTACCATTCAAAAGTTTGGGGTCAGGTTTTTTAAAATGTTTTTTTAAAGAAGTCTTTCATGCACACTAATGCCCCGTTCACACTAGCAGCGACTTCTGTCGACTGCATGTCGCTAGAGGCTGGCGATGACATCACTAGTGGGCGTTCTCATTACTTGTTTCTTAGTAACGTCATTGTTGACAGTGAATAGGTTTCTTGCCGCTAAATACCAACATTTTGGAGGCAAATGACTGAATATAATATAAATATACACCGAGTTTATACATACCAACAAAAATGAATGAGAAACAGATACAGTACTTTTTTCCATTCCGTATGTTTATCAATGGCAAAAACGCAAATGCCGTCATCACTGCTGAAGTTGAAAGTAGAATGAGCACGTGAGCACGATCATCTTCTTTACTATTGGCTCTCGCTCCCGAAAGTCGCTCTTCATTTGCATAAAGTTGAGAGATTCTGAACTTTGTTGCATCGCTGGACACAACCACATCCAGTCGCCAGCGGTTGCTCATGGCCGCTGTCGCTCTTGTCGACAGAAATCTCCAGCTCTCGATTTAAATGAATGGAATCGCGTCGTTTTGTCGCTGCGTGTCACATGTAGTGTAGACGGGCCTTAAGGCTGTTTAAAAAAAACAGTAACAAGTAATATTGTGAAATATTATTGCAATTAAAAATGCTTTTTTTTTTTTTTTTGATGGGTAGAAAGTTTAAAAATTGAATTAATTTTAAAATAGAAATTGCAACATTAGTGCAACTTTTTATCAATTTAATGCACCCTTGCTAAATAAAAGTATTAATTTCTTACCTTTGTATTATGTCTTTTTTTTACTGACCCTAAACTTTTAAATTATAGTGTCTATAATTGGAAAATAATGCACATATGGATCATCTATGTCATATGGGCTAATTTTATATTTGATTATGCTTTTTTGTTTAATTGTAGAGATTGACAGGTCACTATGACTTCTATGGAAAGAGCTGCATAAATTATACATTATTCAGTTCCTCTATATCTATTAGAGGACAGTACTGGTTTAGCATTAGACCAACCGAACATAACAAGGACAAGACAGCCAAACTCAGTTTCGTTTCCCATGTCTCACACAGCGATAATGATGAGAAACCATTGAAAAGCAGCCAGCATTCGTTGAATGGTGACTTGAAAGGAGGGGACAGCGGAGACAGCATGGTGGACTACGGCGATGAGGACGCTCACTTCAATGAGGATGGCTCTTTTATCGGAGAATACTCCGGACGCAAGGAGAGAGTCTCCATGGAAATCAAGGGAAACAATCAGAGCACAGCATAATGGACCACGGACAATTTATTTGTTGGACAAGCGCTCACAAAAGGTCAGTCAAAAGTAACCGGATGGGAAAAAACACGGCATAACGGCACCCGAAGGACATTTTTGCAATTAATGTGTTATTGTCAAACTCTCAGTCATACTCACACCATTTTACAAAGCTTAGTTTGTTTCGTGTGCTGTAACTGATCAATCATGTCAGTTGTGTATACTTTTGTGGGGTGTTTTTGTATTGAATCTTTGCAAATCATTGGTGACTTTGGAGCTGCCAGAAAGTTTGCTTTTTTGTAAATGCAAACTCTACACCATTTTTGCTTTCTTCGTGTCATCATGTAGCTAAGCAAGTTTTATGTCAGGGTATGAACTTTGTATTTTTATTTTTCATTCAAGCAAATATTATTGACATTTTATATTTCAGATACTGTATACTGTGCATTCATTAAATGTGGGTTATTATGTGTACAAAGGAGTTGTTGCTTAAATAATCATAATTTCTGTTGAAATCCAAAAAGTAAACTATAAGGCAACATAAGGGTTGACTTACAATTACTCACATGCTTTTTGAAAGTTTTTGAAATGAAATTATTCTAATTAATGGTTTGGGCTATACTAACAAGCTGCATAGCCATATTCAGTACCACATAAACCTTACAGTGAGTCTGCTGCTCTTAACCCATTAGACATAATACAGTATATCATCAAAATAGGCACATTCTCAATGTTCATATGTTAAAAAAAAACACCTCTTTTGCCTTAGAATGACCTTGGTGTTCTGGTAAGTATGACAAAACAGATTCTCATTGATTCCATGATACAGGGTTGGAATTCCAAAATTCCACACTGGCAATAAATCCTATCATATAAGTCTACTAGGAAATGCAATTTTGTTCATTTATGTATTTCTTTGGAATGGCTCCACATAGAGTCAAACCTAGATTCTGTACAATGTTTCTGTAAATTCAGTTTGCATGTTTAAGGATGTTGAATGAGGTTTGTGTGCAGATTTGAGATTAAATTGTATCATTTTTTTCTTCACTCTGGGCTTGCTGAATACAGCATCACAGCCTTTTTGTTTCTTGAACCTTCTGTTCTGACTAATGCCTAAACGCATGCATTCTATCGTTGGGCTTTTATGAACTTGTGAAAAACATTTTACGTGGCTTTCATATTCCAGGCCCACAGCTTGATACATTAAGGTAAAAGCAGAAAAACACTGGAGTTAACACAGCAAAAAGAATTGGATACTGCAGGCAGAGTCTGTGAAAAGATATTTCGTAAGTAAAGATCTATAAAATAGTACATCTGACTGAGAGCTACAGTATGCATCATAGATTCTGCTATATTCCTGGAATATAGTTTTACCAAGCATATCAGACATTGTGCTCAGTAAGCTTTCATCCCAGAGGAAATCTATGTATTTGGCTGTAAGAACATGGATGTACTCTGTCAGGGAAATAACCTCGGTGAAAGTGGTGGAGCAGTTGGAAATGAGACAATGAGAAGAAGAACGAAGGTCAGCCACTCTTATGATGTGTTCAGCATATACAGATACGGCATCTTACAGAAAAACAGAGATATCAATAATGCAACATTTTTACTGAGTGGGCAGCCTGAGGATACAATAGATGAAATCCACTAAATAAAAAGCTGATATTGTATTAGAAAGCCCAAAGATCAGCCTCTGTGGAGCAGCGCAATAAAATGAAAATATCTGCAACTTCAATTTTAAGGTGAGATAGATAGAGAGAGAGAGACAGTAAGACAGATAGATAGACAGACAGTTAGATAGATAAATAGAAAAAGACAATCAGACAAATAGATAGATAGATAGACAGACAGACAGTCAGATAGACAGATAACGACAGTCAGATAGATAGACACAGTCAGATAGATAGATAGATAGATAGATAGATAGATAGATAGATAGATAGATAGATAGATAGATAGATAGATAGATA
>JAUCMT010000114.1:17606839-17617390 GCA_032357475.1 Enteromius thamalakanensis
GTTGTGACGACGCGTGACACGTGACAACATCAATATGGCGGATGTAGTACGTCCGAATTCCATTCATACTACTCACACGTACCTACTGTTTTAACGGTCGAGTAGTATGTTCGGTTTTAAATGTAGTATACTGAAGCAGTATGCGATTTCGGACGCAGCACTGGTTCACGTCTGCGGTGTCTTCGGCTCTGATATGGACACTGAAGCTGTTGGCGGTCATGTTTATTCCAGCCTCGCTGCACACATTGTTGCTATGACTTATCACAAGAGGCTAAATTTTACGTTTTAGCTGCATAACCTTGGTTAATGAAAACGCCGTCAGTGTCTATATTAAAGGCTATCAAAATATATTCAGTTTAAATGAATAAACCGTGCTAGTCTAAACAGACATATACTTGAAAAGGCAAAAGGTTTTTCCAACATCTAGTTGAAAGGAGGCAAGCTATGAAACTGAGCATTTTGAATTCATCCACAAGACTTTTAAATGGCATTTTGAAGTTCACTAGGAGTGCATTTGTGGTTTAAGGCAATGCATAGCGAGTGACTGAGGAAGTGTCTAGAGATGTATCTTTTATTACACACACACATGCATACACATAAATGATCCCACGAGCATCAGGGAATTAATTAAATAATTATGATGCAAATTAACCCTTTAAACCAGTAGTTCATCAAATATTCTGTATTTCTTCGGATTTCTAGGAATAACCACAACTGAAATATTAAGCAGAGGTTGGCAAGGGTTCAGTGAATGTTGTCTGTTATGAACATTAAAAATAAAATAGATTATTAAATAGTTTAGACATATATTGTGCATAAAACTGCTATTTTAATTGTCTTTGTCTATAAACAGACATCTTGACCTGATAAATTAAAGATTATATATTTTTATATATGAAATATTTTAAGCATCTTTTAACTAAGTAAGCAACTTTGAGATTCAGCTCCCTCCATAGGTTTTCTATTGGATTAAGTTCCAGAGACTGACTAGGCTTCTCCATGACCCTAATGTGCTTCTTCTTGAGCCACTCCTTTATTGACTTTGCTGTATGTTTTGGGTCATTGTCGTGCTGAAACACCCGTCCATGACCCGTTTTCAGTTTCCTGGCAGAAGGAAGGAGGTTGTCGCTCAGGATTTTACGATACATGGCTCCGTCCATTTTCCCGTTGAGGAAGTTGCCCTTAGCAGAAAAAGACCCCGAAAGCAAAATGTTTCTACCTCCAAGCTTGACAGTGGGGACGGTGTTTTGGGGGTCATAGGCAGCATTTTTTTTCCTCCAAACACGGCGAGCTAAGTTAATGCCAAAGGTATGGTCTCATAAGTCTCATCTGACCACAGCACCTACTCCCAGTCACTCTCTGAATCATTTAGGTGTTCACTGGCAAACTTCAGATGGACCTGCACATGTGCCTTCTTGAGCAGAGGGACCTTGCGAGCACTGCAGGATTTTAATCCATTGATGTGGAATTGTAACATCCGCTCTACACCAGGCTCCACCCTCACAGACAGCTCGATCACAATCACCTGAGTATTAATGCCACACACCTGTATTTCTCACCTGACACTGATCCCCAGCACAATCAAGCACTGCTCAAACCACACACCACGGTTCACTCACTGTCTGAGCTCAGGACAGTGGACTCTATCCTATGCTCCATTACTCACCTATGTTCCTTACCTGTTCCAACAGAAGGCTCCTTGACTCTCCAAAACTATCTCCACTCCAGGAATCCTTTCTGCAGCTCCAACAAGTGGTGTTTGGTTGTGGTCGTCTACTGTCCTCCGTATGCGATCCTGAAAGTGAAAAGACTCTTTAGTTCAGTTATTTCCCAGTCCTAGAAGAATTTAAGTTTGCTTACCTTGGTTTCTTTATCATTCTGTTTAAGCAGGAGTGTCTAATCACTCTGTGAGAACTCTTAGTGGTTGGTAGGGGTTCAAATACTTATTTCCCTCAATGAAATGCAAATCAGTTTCTATCATTTATTTAAAGTTATTTTTTCAATTTTCCTTTTGAAGTGCTATCTGTCACTGATAACATAAACCTACCATTAAAATTATACTGTTCTGAGACTTTTGATTTCTTTGTAATCAGACAAACTTACATAATCAGCGAGGGGTCAAATAATTATTTACTCCTCTGTATGTCACAGTTTGGACAAAAATATTAAGCAGCACTGTTTCCAACATGCATGATAAATAAAATGTTTCTTGCATATTAGAATAATTTCTGAAAGATCATAAGGCTTACGTCTGGAGTAATGCCTGTTAAAATATTCAGCGTTGTCTTCACATGAATAATTACATTTTAAAAATAGAAAAGAGTTATTTTCCATTGTGTTAACACTTTACATTACGGTTACGCCTATTAGTTGCTTATAAGCACATATTACTATAAATATTAGCCATTTATTTGTCATGTATTAGTACTAATTAAGCACTTATAAATGCCTTTTTCTACATCCCTAATCCTACCCAATACCTAAACTTAACAACTACCTTTTTAACTATTAATAAGCAGCAAATTAAGAAATTATTGAGGGAAATACATAGTTAGTTAACAAGTGTCTATTCTAAAATGTTACCTAAATTATAAAACATTTAAGTAGAGGCTTATCTGACAAAATATGCCATTATTACTTTTTTATATTTGAACTTAAGTCTAAAATCTGATCTCAAATAAATGCAATTAAAAATAGTAAAGAAGTTTTTTCAGATTTATTTGCCTTTAGGTGGCGCTGCTGCCATGCCTGCCATGTGCCCTCAGTGCATGATATCTGTGACACTGGGATTCATTTCAATATTCCGAAGTGTGTTAGAGCTCATTCACAAAAGGAAATTTGTATGTGCCCCCAGAATGCATGAGAGCTTCTGAGGCAGCCGTGCCTAAATTAAACTGTTTACATCTTCTAATACTAAAAAACTTCTGTGCTTGAGTACGTAGATATTGGTGGCACTGCTCAATCATTAAATCACTCAGGTGAGAAATGAACTAAATTGCTTTTTTAATGTGAAAAATAAGGGACGCTAATATAAAAAACCATAACATACCCTTGAGTTTCTGATAATGAAGGACTGTTAACAATCGTATTGATTAACTTTATCAACAGTTGAAAAAGAGTAATATTTTGCAGCCAAACACAAATTAACTTCCATTCATTCATTTAGTTTCAATAGTTAAAGAGTCATGGGTGCCCCCTGAACATAATATTGACTCAGGATCACTTTCCAAGAAGAAGAGGGCATTCCTCTCTCTAAAAATCGTGATCTGAGTACCTTTCCCTCACGTGGCCTTTGGAATCACCCCAGTCTAGAGTACACAAATATCAGTGTTGACTGCATTAGAGTAAGTCCGATAATGCTGACCCTTATGTCTGGCATCTGAATTTTTCCTTTATTATTCCTATTATAGTGGATTATAACTTTTCATGTTGTATTGCTGCATTATTTGACCTGAGCTTGTTTCAAAATAGAAACAGGCTTTTTATATAAGTTATGGAGGTCAGCTGTGCTCCATAATTTTTCAGCTAAGGTTTGAGGTCAAAAACAATGTGTAAGGCTTAAATGTCCCTACACTTGATATGCATTTGACAACCTCTGATTTGACTTTATCGAAAACAATTTAGAAAATTCAATACATGACCCAGTTTAAAATAACTTAGTTTTGTTCTTCTTTCAGCTGGTTTCCAATCTTTTCAATCTCAGTGGAGTATTTACCTTGACATCTTCACTTGTACTATTCTGATCAAAAGTGGTGGATTTGGTATGAACTATGTAAGTTAAGACATTTTGTAAATGGAAATGATTTTCTGAAAATGCAACGTGCGTCCAACAGTATTTGTTAAACAGGAACATCCTAAGAATTTAATTTAAAAGACTATTTGCTATGGTAGGTTCGAGGTTAATAACTACATTTATATGCGTTGTATAGCCTAACAAAATTGATAATGTATTACGCAGTAAATGACAACCTCATATTTCTTTTGAAATCATTGTTAAAAAAATAGAATAATTAAAGATAAACAAGCGCCTCCCATAACAATGAAGTAAAGACTATGCAGCTTTTATGCTCAGGCCTGAGGCAAGGCAATCTTATACACAAGGCAAAAGCCATCAAAGAACATACCAAGTATGACAGATACAACACACCAATGTTTCTCAAGATGAAAGTTATGTTTAACTCCTAGTTAAAGATTTTTACATAGTTAGCATATTTATCATTTAATTAAAGAAATGTTTTTTTTTTTTTACTTTCTGTTAATGTAGGATTTTTGCAATAAAACATCCACAACTTGCACAGTGTTATATACTTGATGCAGTTTGTTTTATTCCAAAAGATCATAGTAAGGATTTGTAAGAAATTCCAGTTTTAAAATTCTCACTCAGGGTTGCCTATCAATGACGTGATAGTTTTTTGCTTGTAAAATCTATAAGCGTGGACAAAAATGCCGCTGCACGGTTGATGTACATTCTTCTTGGCTAAAATGGAAGTTTCTGACTGTAGGACTGTAAAGGACTTTTATAGGTCTGCTCAGTGTTGCATCATGACTCCTTTTCCGTGTTTTTAAAGGTGTTGCACATTATAACCAATCAAACACGAGTCTGTTGAGTTTAAGAATCCAATGGCCATTAAGAGGCATTCGGATGAGTCATCGAAAGAATTCTGTATCGTTTTTAAGTGTGCGCGCGTTTACAGACTTACTGAACTTAGCTTGCAATTCTTTTTCAGTTTTTATATATTTGAATAACTGTGCAAGGTACAGGCAATTCATTACCTCATCCGTGAACACGATTCCTGAATTCTACAATAGTAACAAAAACGTCTTTCTTTTTTATTAAAAAGAAAAAGAAATTTACGTACAAAATAGCATTAACAAACAATATTAACCATTTACACTTCTCAAAGGGCAGACATAGTTGCAAATAATATTATGTAACAACAATAAGTTAAATATTTGTAATGGGAATTTCCTATGGTTCCAGAGTAATCTAGCTTCACCTTTGTTATTTTTTTGAATATGCGACCTCTAGCAGCAAAAACTTGTACCACCAAAATATTAAGCAGCATTAATATTAAACTGTTTTCGATATTGATTATAATAAAGTCTTATGGGTTTTAATTAATATCCGTTTGGCTAGCGAAAAAGCTATCATCCAAACTCTGGACACAGTTGGTAATTATGAAAGCAATCCATTATAATTTATAGGAATGCACCAGTATTGTTCATATAGTATAATTTGATTGTCACAATTGTTACACAATAAAATAATACATTTCTCACTGCTGCTTGTCCCTAAATTAAACGTCCTCAGAGAGCAGCTCATATTCTTTGCATCTTTTGCAATGCACCCAACAAAAGCAAGTGTGTTTAAAGTTTTGGTGCTAAATCCTAAGGGACAAATACTTCAATAACAGTGAAACTGGCATCTTCTCTCTTCAGTGATGATGCAAGCCCAAAAAATACAATGATGAAAGAGACCAGCAGTGGGCGGATTCAAATTGATCCAAGTGAACCAAAGTTATGGAGACTGAAAGTTTACTTTTTTCCCCCCATTGTGCATCTTTCGAAGTTGCATCAGAATGATAGTTTCTTTATATATATGATGTTTGAAATCACAATCCAAGAGGTTATTGCTGATATTGACCAGCTTAGGTAATCAGCCGACTCAATCACTTCCTGTGACTTAGGCTGGAGTGTCGTCCTCTTCTGCCCTCCCCCACAGTCAGGCCTCATTGCATATTCTGCAGAGAGATCAGTCGTTTAATGGGCTATCATTAGCTTCTCTTCATCTGCTCAGTGAAAGCGAAAAGAGGGAGTGTGGGTGGTGCTGGAATGAGAAAGCCGTGGCAGAAGTGACGACTTGCTTGACCATGAAAGAAAATTAATGGGACATGCATGGGTAATGAGATTACAGAGTATCTCGCTGGACTGAGAGCAAGATCACCAGGTACTCCGGTTTAGGAATGCATAGCCAAACGAGAGATGAAAAAAAAGCAGGTTATGCACATATGTGACAAATCCATAGAGGTATGTTCGCAGCGGGTGTCTGTGCTCATTTGATGATCTGCTAGACTCTCTTTCTTTCTCTGCTGGCAGTATGTTGGGAGTGTGACAGGGCAGGCTATTGGTCGCAGCTGTCTGGGGTTCTCTGAGGGCCCGTGCCATACGGTCGGCATGAGAACTAGAGTGGCCCGAAGTCCTGTAGGATCATTCTGACCATATTCTGCGTCCATTCTAGCGGTTAATATCAAGCACAGCCTGCCGCGTGGCTTGTTTTCCCAGGAAGAACTGCAGAAAGATCAGATTAGTTGTAAATTGACTTGGAAATGGCACAAAAGCTGTTTGAGAATAAAAAGAGTGTTTAATGTGGCGTGCATAACTCCAGAAACCTGAGGGTAAGTTCATGGTAAAAGGACAATTCTGTTAATTTACTCGCCTTCATTTCATTCCAGAACTGTATGGAAACTACCTGTATAGATATTCAGGACTACGTTTACTTTAATTTAAAAATAAATGTCATACTTCATTCATATACACTGCTGTTCAGATTTTGTGGATCAATAAGATGTTTTGTGAAAAAAATCAATACTTTTATTCAGCAAGGGTGCATCAAATGAATCAAAAGTGACACTAAGGACTGTAAATTGTTACACTGTTTTCAAGGAATTCAAACAATTATTGAAGATGGAGGACCATCTAACACTGAAGATTACCATAATGGTAAAAAAAAAAAAAAAAACACTTAAAAAGAAAATCGAAATATGGGTAGTTGACATAAAAATGTAACTGTGTCCTATTGTGTGACATAGCAAAAATATGACAAATATGAATTCAAAAATAAATAGGATGTGTGTGTATGTATGTATGTACTATATATATATATTTTTATTTTTTCATCATTGTATTTTTTTAAATATATTTAGATTTATTTATTTCTGTGTGTATATCAGATTTTTTAAAATGTAATTCCTTATTTATTTTATAAATAAATTAATAAATATTTATAATTCATGCTTGTAAAACTCTGAGATTTATTTGTGGATATCATTGAATTTATTTGTGAATATGATCCATATTATTTGGAATAAAGCAGCAAAAACATCTGCCGAGCTGTGTGCCTTTCAGAATTGAATTGAATAGGCGCAGTATTGGTGAGATGCAACAAGTGTAATTTCTCCAGACATAAAAATTACCCTTACGAATGTTCTTTAATTCTTGAACTATAAGCAGTAACAGGTAAGACAATGCACTGACCTTTAAATGTCCCATCATATGTGTTACTATCTGTGCTATCAATTATTTATCAGGCTGCACTTTGCTGCAAGCCATTATCCCGTTTGATATTGCAAAGGTGGGGAGAAATAACAGCTGTGCTTTTTTCTGCTATGTGTGTCGGCTGTGTCTTGTCACCGAAACCTGTAGGGTGTGTTCAAAAATGAATGAGCTGTGCTTACAGTGTAAATAAGCAGTGGGACAACACCAGAGGATGTTTAGAATGCAAACACCTGCTGTTACTGCTTTGATTGGGTGTTTTTGTGCAGCGGATTGTTTCCGATCACCTAGCTGGGCAGGGTGCCCCGCTTATCAAATGCAAAATACGCATACAGACGTGTTCCTTAAGTTTATAGGATTGATTTTACTTGATGCTGGATAATGCCATCATTATACTTTAACTGTAAGCAACAATGGGAGAAAAATGTATTATATTGGAGGGTTTTTCCCCCATATCCTGGTGCAGAATAGTGGGTATACAGGTCTCAAAATGTTGGTTTCTCAGCCTTTTCAGTTAACAATCTTTTTTTTGTTTTTTGTTGAGTAATTAAAAGAAAATAATAATTTAACAAAAAGACTATCGCTACTTCTTTTTATCATAGGCTGTATAATTACTATTATTTTATTTTTTATTTTTTGTTGCATTATATTTCACAAAAAAAGAGAATATTTTAATATTGAAAGTGGATGAACACTAAAATCTTAATCTTATTAATCTTAAATAAAAGGCATAAAAATATACTGGATAAAATGTTTATGTCATTTTTAATGTGATTTTTCAGAAAAATCAAAAAGGAAAAAGTGGTATGTGACCATGGAAGACAAAACCAGTCTTAAGAAGCACGAGTATATTTGCAAGCAATAGCCAACAATGTTGTATGGGCAAAATTATTCATTTTTCCTTTATGCCAAAATCATTAAAGATCATGTACTATGCAGATATTGTGTAAATTTCCTACCATATATTCAAACTTAATTTTTTAATTAGTAATATGCATTGCTAATTTGAAATGTACAAATTCCTTTTAAATTTATAAATTATGTATTATTATTATTATTGTTATTATTATTATTATTACTGTATATTTATTTATTTCAGTAATAATAGCATGGACAAGCCTTATAAAAGTTTTGGAATAAAAAACTTTGGGTTCAGTCTATTTTATTTGCTGAATATCTCTCGAGGCTCCTTTATGTTCAGGCTAATCGGTCACCCAGTTGTGCTAGAGAGCTGACATTATCCAGGATCGGTTTCTCGGTTTCATCTAGTTTTTTCTCGGTTGAGGAGATCTTTTTGCATAAAACGTTGACAGATGTATCAATTGCATCTACTTTCTGGTGCAGGGGAAGCGTTATGTTGTTGATAACCCCTTCACTGATTCCAGCTATCAGAGCATCGGCATCATTAGCTGATGTCATGCAAGGCTGCTTTGGTGTTGTCTTGTTCAGTATTGTTTGGAGAATTCTTGCGTTACTCTGTGATAGTGATCACAAATCAGACAGACATGTTCGGCTTGTTTATTGCATCTAGTCAAAGTTTGTGGACATTATACATGAGACTTCATCGAATCCTTAGCTAAGTCGACTCACTGCATTACACCTCAAAGTGCATCATGACCTCACGTCGGACTGTGTCTTTTTATCTCATGTACATTTCCACAAGCTTGGTCTTGTTTATCTTGCCAGGTAATTTCAGAAGACAAGCGTTCTCATGCACTGATCTGTGATCAATGTTCTCCACTTTATTTTGCCCCAATCTGAGATGGTGCTGGCATAGAGGAATCTGTTTTGGGACTGGAAAACCTGGGCCATCAATCACAGTGTCACTCCAGTGTAGTTTTACGACGGATATATCCCTAAACAAGCGCAGCGGCTCGTCTGCTTAATTGCATGCCCCAGTGCTGATAGCATGGGAGTAATTGATTGGGGTATATTAGGTTGGCCTAACTTGTGTTCTCACTTGTCTCGCAGTCAGTTCTTCGTCTCTCACCGTGGCCCGGCATGGTCTATTTTCTGCAGTGCATCAATATTTCATTTCAGCCCATTTTTTTTTGGGAAAGGATTGTCATCTCAGAGAAAAGGTTAGACCTGTTTTTGATTATCTTTCTTTTCACCTGTTTCTCAGTGTAGATTAAGATGACTTAGACTATCACAACCAACACAAAATGTATGTTTTGTTGTAACAAAAGAAACAGGAAAAAGCAGTACAAATTTCTCTTTCTTTTAAAGACAAGCATAGGCAGCTGAACATTTTGTGGTTGTATATATGCATATATATACAGTGTACAGAGAGTATTCAGACCCCCTTAAATGATTTTAGCAAATGGCTGCAATAAAGACTTAAAGACTTAAAATAAGACTTAAATTTTTTAATGTACACACAGTACCATATATTGATAGAAAAACACAGGATTGTTGACATTTTTGCAGATTTATTAAAAAAGAAAAACTAAAATATCACGTGGTCCTAAGTATTCAGACCCTTTGCTCAGTATTTAGTAGAAGCACCCTTTTGATCGAAGCCATGAGTGTTTTTGGGAAAGATGCAACACACCTGGATTTGGGGATCCTCTGCCATTCTTCCTTGTAGGTGCTCTCCAGTTCTGTCAGGTTGGATGGTAAATGTTCCTTTGACCTCATGATTCTCATTTGCTTTGACATGCATAGTGAGCTGTAAGGTCCTTATATAGACCGGTGTGTGGCTTTACTAATCAATGTTACACTTCTTGTCTGTTTAGTTCTGTTCTTAGTTTCGTTTCCATGTCTTCCTGTTTTGGTTTCAGTTTATGTCTTCCTGTTTGCCCTTATTTGGTTCTTTCTGTGTCAATGTGTGATTATTAGTTAATTTATGTCCACCTGTGTTTCCCCAGCTGTGTCTTGTCTAGTTCGTTAGTTCTTGTGTATAAATAAGTCATTTGAGTTCTAGTTGGTTGGTCAATATACTGTATGTGTTACGTTGGATTGCTATTTCTCCTTGTTTTGCTTTCATTATTATTAAAAGACTTTGTTATTTGAAGTTCATGTCTCCTGCGCTCTCCTTCACATTGTACCAGACGTGACAATCAAGTCCAATCAGTATAATCAAACACAGCTGGACTCAGATGAAGGTGTAGAACCATCTTAAGGATGATCAGAAGAAATGGACAGCACCTGAGTTAAATATGATAAAGCAAAGGGTCTGCATACTTAGGACCATGTGATATTTCAGTTTTTCTATTTTTAAAAAATTTCAACAATTCTGTTTTTTTCTGTCAATATGGGGTGCACATTAACGTGGAA
>JAUCMT010000114.1:17626331-17645277 GCA_032357475.1 Enteromius thamalakanensis
TAACTAACAGGAAACAGTCCGAAAATGTACGTAAAGGTTGCGCAAACATTAGGGAAAAGTTAGCACGCTTCATCCATACCACTTAAGTGTCTGAAAGTGAAGAAAGCTGCATATGTGGATAAGTTCAGTGTTTCTTATGTGGCTTTCGCCCAAAGAACAGTGTTAACTAACAGGAAACAGTGCGAAAATGTACGTAAAGGTTGCGCAAACATTAGATAAAAGTTAGCACGCTTCATCCATGCCACTTAAGTGTCTGAAAGTGAAGAAAGCTGCATATCTGGATGAGTTAATTCTTTCTTATGTGGCTTTTGCCCAAATAACAGTGTTAACTAACAGGAAACAGTCCGAAAATGTACGTAAAGGTTGCGCAAACATTAGGGAAAAGTTAGCACGCTTCATCCATGCCACTTAAGTGTCTGAAAGTGAAGAAAGCTGCATATCTGGAAAAGTTCAGTGTTTCTTATGTGGCTTTCGCCCAACGAACAGTGTTAACTAACAGGAAACAGTGTGAAAATGTACGTAAAGGTTGCGCAAACATTAGGGAAAAGTTAGCACACTTCATCCATTCCACTTAAGTGTCTGAAAGTGAAGAAAGCTGCATATCTGGATGAGTTCAGTCTTTCTTATGTGGCTTTCGCCCAAAGAACAGCGTTAACTAACAGGAAACATTCAGAGAATGTACATAAAAGTTGCGCAAATGTTAGGGAAAAGTTATGCTTCATTCGTGCCACTTGAGAGTCTTAAAGTGAGGAATGCTGCACTTCTTTATGAGTTCATTGTGCGTAAAGGTTGTAGAAACATCAGGGAAATGTTCTCGCATGTTTCATTCATGACTCTTGAGAGCACTGAAGTGAAAGAAGCTCACTGTTTACTGTTTATTATCCAGCTTCTGCCTTAAGAACATTCTTGACCAACAAGAACAAATCTAAAAACGACGTAGACCTTGCGCAAATATAAAACTTTCTCACACACTTCATTCATTATTGCTGAGAGTCTGGAAGTGTTTCTAAAGAACTGTTAACTAACAGGAAACATTTTGCAAACTTTAGGGAAATGTTGCCACATGTTTCATTCATGATGAAATCATGTATATATGAAGTGAACATGAACGGAAGCCGAGCATGATGGGAAATACAGAGGAATGAATCAGACGTCTTAATGAGGAGGCAGGGTGAACTGTGACCGGCCCGAGCATAGATGAAGGAACGGCTTCAAAAACACGTCTCATCAGCATCACGCTAAAATACTCAGAAAAGACCCCAGACCTGCTGCAAAAACCCACTCTTGAGCATTTCAAAACCTTCAGTTTGAACAATTTAGTCTAAATCACTATCATTATAATCAATGAAACCTCAGCGATATGCTGATGTGCTATAAATTGTATTAATTATAAATCAAAACTACTGTGTAATATGCTTTTACTATTTTCAATGGTTTAATTTATTTATAATATTTTTATTTCAGTATAACTGTGTCTTTTCATTATAGTTATACTTTTTATATTGTTAACAATTTATTTAAATTATTAGTTTTTTTCTAACTGTATTATAAATTGATTTATCTATAATTATTTTTGTACAAATTTATTAAAAATTTTATTTATTTTAATTTTATTATTAGATTATTATTATTATTAATTTATTTCGAATTTTGCATAATTGAGATTATATTTATTAGATTCTTTTATCCTTATATTATTTTATTAATTAATTTCAATGATATTAATTATTATTATTATATATTTTAATTGATTTATTATTATCATTGTCATCAAAATGTTGTATACCCAGTAATATTTAATAGATTATATTTAATTATTTATAACTTTATATTATTATTATTATTATTATTATTGATGATGTGCAATTAGGATTTTTAATGTTTTATTGTTATTTTTGTATTTATTTAATTATAATTGTTAAATTTGATTCTTTAATTTCATTGTTATTGGAAATAAATATAATCAATTATTATTATGTTAAACTATTTTACAATATTTATTTTAATTAATATTATGTTTTTTTTCAAATGCTATTATTCTAATTAGAACTGTTTCTTTAAATAATTAATAATGTAATAATTAATTAATGAATTAATAATTTTAATATTACAATATTTATGTTTATGTAAAATAAAACTTTATTATAATCTATTCATGTAATTCCAAAAAAGGTTAGCAAGATCATCTGTAGACAGAAGACACCAGTATAAAAGCAGCAGCTCAACCCTGAAGCACTGACTTTCTGTTCTTTCCTACAACTTCTCATCTCCAGTTGGACGGCAGAAAGGGTTTGGGTTCCATTAAAGCCTCTCCAGCTGGATTTTATTAGCGTGTCCCATGGAGCCGAATGTTCCTGAGCACAGCGTCTCTCAGCAGGGCCGAACATCCGGAAATACCTGCTCTAATGAGGATATCGGGTCCACATAACTCACCGCAATGATAATAGCCACCGAGCTGTTTGTTAAAGACCAATTTAATGGAAAACACTGTTTAAATGGTTTCATGTTGACTTTAAATAGATGACTTTCAATGAATTATAGCCAGAGGAAATCCAAAACACCCCGAAATAAAGGTTCAGTCCTCAGGGCCTGTAGTGAAGTGTATGACCTGTAGAATGCAAAAAGAGACATAATGTTCAAGCTCCGCTCGTCTGTACTTTATTTTTATATATTTTTTTTATTATTGTTTTATTTTATTTAAATAAATGTTACATTTAGTAAAATTAAGTATAATTAGAATATAATTTGTTATTAAATGATTATATAATTGTTTATAATTGCTATTAGAAATCTGTATTTATTATTAATAATTAATTATACATTTTATATATATATATATAATTGTATACATAATATATATTTTTCGATATTTAAATTATTAAATATACTAAGGATATATAATCTTAATATCTGAAATCTTAAATATCTTGATAAAAAGTACAGTGAGATTCCTTTGCATACAATTGTGCATTATTTTAATTAATATTTGAATGACTATTAACTCGAAGCATTAAATTTTCATCATTAAAATTATGGATTTTATACTCTCAGCTACTAAATAAAACATCAGCATGGACAGGACTGGAAGTATGAGTCGTATAATTGAATGCATGTGAATGTGAATGAGATCTGACCTACAGTGGACGTTTTAACGCATGAATGCATCGACATAAATAATCAGACACAGATCCGTCATCAAGGCCACCGTAAAACAAGTCCACGCATGGACGGCCCATAAACCCCTGCTGTCCGACAGCTCAACACAAGCACATTACAATCATTTACAAACTTTCTTAGTTACATAAAAGCCGCAGAATAAAATGATTATGATACGATCCGCCGTATAAAACAACAAAATAAAGAGCTTCGGATCGAGAGGGTGGAATCTTACAATCACCGTTTATTAACGGACACTGGTGCGAGTATTTCATCTTGACAGAAACGTAATCTGGCCGATTGATTTCCCCAATTTTGTACAGGACGGATAACGCACGACACGGACCCTCGTAAATCTAACCTGCACGGCCCATCTGGACAGAGACCCCCCAAAACGGATGGATTTATCGACTCATCGGCGCACGGCATTCTGGGAGTCTGTAATTAGCATTTTTATGGAGGCCCTAAAAAAGTCCTGCAGCGGCGCGTGACTTGTTTACAGTTTGTTATCATGTCGGGCCGGGCGATAACGACGGAGGGTTTGTAATGCCTAGAGTTTAGTTGCAGATTGAATCGCAATAAAACAAACCCAAAATAAAAAAAGACTCCTGGTCTTACTGCCGTGTGTGGAAGAAAATAAAAAGCAAAAAAGAAATGCTCTATATTGCTTTATATAACATTTATTTAATGTTTTATATTGTAGTATTTTTCCATTAATCTGTGTGTTTATTTAGCCAAGTCATTATTTTAATATACACAATACAAATTCATATGTAGATATTGTGCGTCTAAAATGTATCTTTTTATACAATTATTATAATTATGCACAAATGTGGATTTACATCTTTATTCATGTATTTAGGTATTTATTTTATATTTTTTTATTTATATTCTGTAATTTATATTTAGTATTATTTATATACTATAATAGTTTTTTACATAATTTTAATTAACTTATATTTTATATTTTGTATTACATTATATTTTTTATTGTCATTCAATTTATATTTTTTGTTTGCATAAATTTATTTATTTTTTCAGTTGTAGCCAATATTTTTTTCCAGTTAGTGTTTTAGATATTTTAGTAACATGTCTCACTTGAAACAATGTCATATTATGGAATATATATGTATAAAAATGTAAACATTTCTGCAAGAGTGAATTTCGCCTGTTGCACAAACTGAAGTTTTGAAAAGCAAATTTTATAGGAAGCAACTTAAAACTTCAAGTAAAAAATGTCACAAGCAGTTAGTTTAAGAGCGCTTCCACCCGGACATGATCATCTTCTAATCACACGCTCGTGAAGCTTCACTGACCACGTCTGCGAGGAGAGAGTGGAGCACGACGTGTGTTTGGAGAGCTGTCGGCGCTGTAACGCGAGCACAGATGGAGCTGGAGATGCTGGCACGTCGCTCGCCGCCCACCAGCGCGAAACCACGCACAGACCGCTTAACCCTCCGTTGTCCAGGCTGCAGCGGCCCTGCTTCCGTACTGAGCTCTGGATCCGTGGATCTCCCGCGGGAGAGCTTTTTCAACAAAAAACACTGTTGAGCTACCATTGCTGGTCTGCAAAAAAACCCCAAAAAAACATTTTATGTTCTGTTTGAAGAGGTGATGTTCCCTAAAAAAAGCATTTTGTCATCTCTGAATCACCGCCTTGTCGTTCCAAAACTTGTGTTCTTCTGGAAGAAAAACAAATAGAATCTTTGTATGTTATACATTTTGGCCAATATTTAGATTTGGATTAGTTTTGCGATTGATCTCGTTTTGATTGACACCAACCCTTGGATGGAATTACGAGTTGTGTTTCCTCCACAAATTATTATCTATTTTTTTATGTTCTAGTGCTTTAACAGGACCCAAAATCCCAAATTTCAAAATCCATGTAGGTCTATTCATACAATTAGGTATCGTGATTAATGCCAACCCTTCACATTTTTTTACAAATATCTTTTTGTTTTTATGTTTTGATGCTTTCAAGAATCCCAAATGTTAAACTGAAGAACCTTAAATGAGCCTTTTACAGGAACTCTATTCCTGTAATTTCATTACATAATTCCATCGTGATTGATGCAAACCCTTCCCACGCCATATTGAAATGGACATAAATGAGATTTGAGAGTTAAGATCTGTTTTTTGCTTTGAAGAACCTCAAACATTGATGTGAAGAATGAGCCTTAAAAAACTGCCATATTTGATGGGACGTAAATGAGATTTGAGCACATTTGTTTGCTTTAAAGAACTCAAAACCCTAAACACTGATATGAAGGCCAGACCCAACACAAATGTTGATGTTTTACATCCAATTTAAAGGGTCGGTTCATCTTAAAACAAACATTTCATCATCATTTACTCACCTTCATGTTGTTTCGAACCAAACTGAAATGAGTGCATTTTCGTAATTTCATGAAATAATCCCATTGTGATTGATATCAACCCAACACACAACATATCTAATTGGCTGTAAATGAGATTAGAGACTTGCATTTGTTCCATCCTCAACTTTTTGTTTTAAAGTTGGGTGCTTTAACTTTTAACGAGCCTTAAACTCAATGAAGAACCATTTAGCCACTCGAGAACCCACTGGAAAATGGTGCTTGAAAAGAATAATCCTTAAATAGATGTAATTTCAGGTTTTGACATTATATGAATGAAACAATCCAATTGTGATCAATGCTGTTACGTGTATCTGTTTGACGCTTTTATCTTACTCATATTACTCATAATTATTATATGTGAGTTGTTGCATATAATTAGCATCTTGAAAAGCACATCAGCTGTTGTGACTTTTGTTTGGCCCGTATCATTTAGTTGATTTTCTTTTTCTTAATTTAAGCGAGTCTTAAAATGGTTATAGGCCAGACAGATGCCAACAAATAGTATGGCACACGTGACCGGATGTAAATAAAACGCAAGAGTTGCGTTGGTTCCTCAAAAAAACATTTTAATGATTTGACAATTTAAAGAACCCCAAAAACCAAACTCTGAAAAACCTTCAAAGGGCCTTTACAAAGTCTATGAAGAGCCATAAGCGGCTTGAGAATTCAATGTAAAATGGTGCTTGGAAAGAACAAGCTTTATTTAGATGCACTAGTAGGTTTTGATAGTTCAGGAACTGAACGTCTCTTTTTGTTCTTTATATGTGAAGTAGGCATGAAACCGGTGAATAAATGTAGTAAATGAAAGCTACTTTAAGTGAAAGCTATTCACTTAAGTTCTATTGTTCAGGCTTCGGTTGACAAAAACAAAGTCATGTGGTACGTAACCGAAACCTTCTCTTTCCTCAGAACAGGACAATGGAAGTTGTCAAGACACCTGCGTTCATTATCCAGACAACTCCATTCATCATACACGGGATCTCAATTTGTACTCTGGGAAATCACTGAGAGATTCAAGGAGAACAACGTGCTGCAAATTCAACTCACAGAGAGAAATATAAATCAAATGACAGTGGGAAGCATAATTAGGAACGCAAAACCTGGCTAGAACATTTCAATTTCATAGTAAAATTAATAAAGGACAAACAATTATATATTGCATGAATTAAATGGACCCCTTTTGTTTAAATCATGCCTCTTTTTTCTTTTTTAATTTCTGATAAAAATATATTGCTGCATTAACGTAACAAAACAGTTACCTAGTATAATAAACAAGTTAATAAAAAAATAAGCAATTACATATTGCCTGAAGTAAATTAAGCCTGTTTAAGTCATGACACATTTTATAATAAATTATATTTTTCTTAGAATAGTAAATAGCTGAATTAAACATGCAACACAGTGTGCTCAATAATATATATATATATACAATATACACATTAAAGTAAATGAAAATGTATTTTAATTATGACTTTTGTGTAATACATATTAAATACATATGTTAATGATTTTAACGACAAATTGCTGAATTAATATGCAACAGTATGGTGCACAATATAATGAATTAGTAACAAAATAATTACATATTGCATAAAGTAAAACAATCTTGGTTTCTGGTAGCTTGGTAATTTTGGATAATATTGTATTTTTTAATTAAAAATGCAATGTATTCAATGTACTATGGTACACAATTAACATTGTGCTGAATTTACAATATGTTGATTTATCTGATATTTAAAGTAATCCAAAAAGTATTTTAAAAATAATCTAAACATTGTTAAAACAAGACAAAACATTCATTTAAAAAAGAAAAATGTAATTTAGCCCACTAGTTGCATCTTAAGCATGGAAAAAAAGCGCAAAAAATATTACATTTATTAAACTGTTTTAATTTGTATATTCAATATATTTAATTTAATTTGTATATTATATTTAATAAAATATATTTCAAAGGTTGCACAAGATCTGTATAGATATAAAGTGGAAAGAAAAAATAAACTTAATATAAGATATAATCTCTAAAAAAACAAGTTTATTATTTTATACAATTATTTAATAATATTACTTTCATTTTAAAGGTCACACAAGATTTGTATACATATATTGTGGAATATTTAATTTTGCCCAGTTATTCATGGTGAGCTTCATGCAAACATTTCCTTCTCTCCACCTGAAAGCAGAGATACGGTACGTCTTGATCTCGTACTGCCAAGAGAAAGGAAGGAGAAATCGAGTGGATGTCTCTCAAGATGGTGTTTGGGTAGTGAGAGCAGATAAGATGGCACCATCTGCGTCTCGCCTCCTGTTTGGCTCTCCAGAGGAACGGCTCCATGACGACTGCCGCCGCCGCCACGCAAGAGTGGGAAATGAATATTGAAAATATCTGGCCAACGCTCATAATTGGGGCTAAAGACAACAAGTCACAGATACTCAGTGGATTGGTCACAGATATTCTCCTCTCAGTGTGAGGTTGACGTTTGTTGGCCCGGCGTCCCGCTGAACCCAGGTTGTGGGATAATCTCGTGCAACAACAGATTTGCTTTCCATTACGTGCGCATTAGTCATCGTGTATTTACAGGCTAACTGCCATGTAGCCCCAGTTCAGACGGCGTCTTGCTGCCAGCGGATCGCTCTGTGCTGTCCCAAATTGTTCGTGCGCTCGTCTGCGCTACAGGAATCTAAACGGAAGTTAGCATTTAATTGTTGGGGTGAATACTTTCGCTTGATGAGAATTAGCAGGCTATTGTGGGATTAGCAAATGCTTAGATCATTAACCACTTAATTGGAGGCAAGCTGACTATAGTACGTAAAGAATGGCTGTCATACGAACGAAACTGAAAAACGAGAATAACCAACCCAGTCTCCAGTTACGAGGTGGCTAATTTTGTCATTTTTTTCCTAAATTGTACGTATTTTACGAGTTGCCAATTCATATGAATTTGTACGAATTACCTACACCTAACTCCACCCCTAAACCTGGTCACTGGGGTTCAGAGTGAGGTCGAACTAATTTGTATGAATTTTGCCAAGTCTTGCGAATACGTACGATTTGGCCTTGAGAGTGTATTGGAATAATGCGTGATATCGCAAATGATTTAGCGCATCTAATGCTGCAGCTGCAAGATACTGAAACTTGTTGATGAAGTTCAACTGGATTGTGATATGCTAAAATGCCAATTTATCGCATCTCATGCTAATGACATTGACATTTTTTGTAGTGAACGAATATCTGGATTGTTTGCTAGTTTTAGATTTGTTATTTGCTGATTTAGCACAACTAGCGCTGCTAATGCAGAATGTTGAAATATATTAACATTTTATTAGCAAAAATAAACCAAATCGATTTAATGTAAATAGCACGGTGACACCTGAATGGATTCGTAACATTAACAAAATCATCTTGACATTTCAAGTACAAAATTAATAATGACTGTGAAATTTCAATTTGTGCCAAATTAAACGCAACTAGCGCTGTTAGAACAGCATAATTTATTAAAATTAGCAACTACTACAGCTGCACGAATTTGCAACATTAATACTTAGATTCAATGCAACTAGTACTGCTACAGCTACACAAATTAGCAACATCAGACATCAGTATTTTTTTGTGTATTTTCTTAATGAAACAGGATATTTGCAGTGTAACACGATTACACTATTTACGATTTAAATACGATTACATTGTGATGCATTAACGTGACGATGTAACGCAACTAAAGCTGATGAATTAGCAGTATCAGTACTTGTTTTTCATCCATTTTAAAATGAAAAATTATATATATGGTGAAAAAAATGCGGTATGAGGCTTGCCTTTATTGCAATACACTAATGCTGCAATATAACGCAACATTAGCCTCAGCTGGATTGTGATGCGATAATATGCGAACGAAGTGGTTCGTGTGTTTGCAGCGCCTGTGCTGTCAAATTGATGAAGATGTTTTTTAAGTTGCAGCCGTTTTTTTCTGTTTGCATCCGTTATTTTAAAGTTGCAGCCATTTGTTTCTGTTTGCATGCGTTATTTTTAAATTGCAGCGTGTTGAGCTCTCTTGGCCAGCTACGTTTGAATACTTTCCGTACCCACTGTATGTCAAAGTTTAAAACTACCAGCTTAATGTTATGTGTTTTTCTTCTTGCCTACCACACATACAGTACTGTACACTTTCCACACAAAGCCCATTTAAGAAGCAAATTTATTTGAGCTTATTAAAATATCTTGTCTGAAAACGTGTAATATGAAACAAGAATTTTGGTGTACTTTAGTGGGCAATGTATAGTAATGTCTATTCTTAACATTTTTTTTATTCACAAGTAGTGTTGCAAATGGTTTGCAAATGGAGCTTCTCTAAACCCCTTAAGAAAAGGAAGAAGCTTCCATTCTCTGTGTGAGGTGGCTTATAGAGTTGGTTTGATGTGTCGGGTCCGTCTCGCAGGCATTTACTTTCTCCAAACAGCACTGCTGTGTTCCCCTGTGAAGCAATTTGCAGTGGTAGCTCATCAATTACTGAGCATGCCAGGGATGTCACTTATTAGGGATGGGTCAGTCTCTGATTGAAAAGTCCAGATGTGAAACGCAAAAGGTTGGTTTGCCTTGTTTTTTTGTTTCACACTTCAGAAACGTTGCTCTGAAAGCAAGGATTCCCTAACTAGGGATCCAGCTGAGCTATTTAAGTAGTATTCATTCCTTCACAGTGCAATTACTCTGTATTGTCCTAAAGTAAGAACATTTGCTGGCAGGATCTATCTTTCTGAGAAATATTAGAATAAATGTCATGGAAACAGAAAGCTGGAATTTAAAGATGAATGAAAAAATATTTTACTAATATTATATTATATTGTACTAATTATAAAAAAAATGTTAAGGTGAATTTGTTTGAATTTGCTACAACACTATAGAGTATATTTAGTATATTTGTTATTGTATTGCTTTGACTGTTCAGTTCTCTTTAGAATATGACAAGTGAATCTTCCTTTCACAATGCATTCAACTTTTCAAATAATATCAAAGAAATGACCAGAGACAGTAAGCTTTCGGGCTGTTTCATCTGGGAAGACACATACTCTCATGCACTCAAACACAAAGACAGGCAGAAACTCAGAATGTGAATTGTTGTGTGGTATCCACACAGCCCAGTGCATCTCTTTGCCATATCTCCCTGACAGCAGGTAAGATGAAAGCAATGTCTCTAGTAGTATATCCTAACCATGCTCAGACTTTATATGTGAAGGCAGGCTAAAGGCCAGTGGTTCTCAAACTGGACATGATATGGAAAATTACAATATAACTTTATTAAAATTGCCGTTTTTTATTTTGCATTTCTAATAATATATAATTTTCTCTATGTACAATAACTTAGTGTATCTTAGAGCTTAACACATAAATTGACTTATTTTACAATAACTTTAATACCATTTGCGTGCCAGCAAAAAAACAAAAGTGATTGACAAGGTGAGACATTATTCCATATACATTCAAAGTATTTATAAAGATAATATTTTATTCAGTGTGCATTAAGTATGCATGAAATTATTCAAAAGGGACCATAAGGACATTTATAATAGCATAAAAATAATAAATGCTGTTATTTTGAAACTTCTGTTCATTAAAGAAAATAATAATAATTGTTTCTTGTGCAGTAAATCAGCATATAGTATGATTTCTGAAGGATCATGTGACGATGGATTATTGATGCAGAAAATTCATCTTTGCCATCACAGGCATAAATTTAATATATAGTAAAATAGGAATAAAGTTTAGTTTTTTAATAATAATATTTAATATTTAATAATGTTATATAATGTTAATGTATTCACTATATTTTGATCAAGTAAATCCAGCCTTGATAAGCATTAATGACTTCTTTCAAAATCTCATAAAAAAAATAAAAAAGAATCTTATGTGAAAAATGTAAGAGAATATTCAGTTTAGCCACAAAGTATTTAAGCATTTATGCTCAATTTCATTTCAAGTTTTTGGAGAGGCCTGTATTGACTCAAAAGCTGAATGTAGCTTTGAACATCATGATAAATTACCCAGCTTGACAGAAGAGTTTTAGTTGCTTTTAAAAATAAGAAGTTTAATAGGGCTTACAGCTCAAAAATAGACAAAATTAGGCAATTATGCAAATTTGGATAAAATAGCATACCACAAATTAAGTTCACTTTTTTATTCAAAATATGGCATGTGATTTTTGCTTGATCAATAGAGAAAAGCATAAGCAGCATTGATTTGACTAGGTTAACACTAAATCTGGTTTAAGCGGCATCTGGTTTAAGCCACACAGTAGTTGCTTTAAAAGAAGTATCTGTATGAAGCTGATTCAAAGTCATATCTGAAGGTGTATGATTTACTGTGACATTTATGTAAGGATGTATGTTGTCATATTAGGCAAAGAAAAGGTCAGTCTTTTTAAAACTTTTTAAGTGAGGCCCTTGTTCTCAGCAGAGAATGAATGTGTCAGAGTGCATTTGCTACGCGACACATTGGGGATTTGATGACAGAACACATGTGTCTGTGCTTCACTGAGTGTAAATGAGTTTCAGGAGCACATAGTGAAGGTAATGCTGCACATTGAAAGTTCATGCACAAATTGGAGTACAGAAGGACAATGCAATAATTATTGCGGTAAGCTGTAAAAGCTAACTGCATTACACTGGACCAGAGGATGAAGAAAATGTTACAAACCAGGGGGATTTTCTGTGTGCCAATGCATTTCCTCATAATAATGCAATTCCAGAAGTATGATGGTGGCTTCCTGTGAAAAGAAGAAAGAAATAAATTAACAGAATAGTTCACACAAAGATGAAAATGCTGTCATTATTTTATTCTTCCAGTCTTCTAAAGCAACACAATAAGCTGGTGTAAAATAGACTCAAATTTAAAGCTCTAAAATTCTGAAAATATTATTACAAATTAAAATAGCTGCATCATATTGTAACATATTTAAATGTAAATGCATTTTCATGAAACTTCAGGGGCCCATGATCCTTCAGAAATCATTCTAATATGATTTGCTGCTCAAAAAACATTATATAAATAGCAGTTTTCAGCTGTTGTGCTGCTTGACGTTTTTGTGGAAACGTGATTATTTATTTCCTTTTTTTAATTAAAGAAGAGCTTTTATATATTATTTGTTTGTTGCATTATCGCAATTGTCTTTGCTGTCACTTTTAATAATTTTAATCCATCCATCCTTTTTTTAATTTTTTAATTTTTAAATAATTCCTTAAAAATCTGGTTGTTTCTTTGTATCATGTAGATAAAATTACTCTTCACTCCATTACTTTTTAGACATTTACAGTTGAGTATTTACAATAAAAGGCATCCACCGTCACTCATAAAGCACGTTGTACATCGCAGTAAATCCGCCGGACATTAAAACAAGTCCCGGTTGGTTATTAAAATGTAGAACTTCGGTCAAAGTGCTACAAAATTGCCCAGTTCAAGCAAAGCCTATTCATCTCCCCCCACCTGGAGCACACTGGAGTCCTTTTTACAAAAGGCCAGATTGATGTAAACATCACCCTGCCATCGTAGTCTGTGTAAAAGTCACTTTCACCCTCAACCTTCAGAATCATATAACACTCCTGAGCCAGTCATTCATCTGCAAGCTTCAGCAGTATCAGGAAGTTCATTGTGTAACACTCGGCGTCCCACCGGATTTTGCGGTAATTACATGAAACAAATATCTTAATTGTATGAACGTGTCTGATAGCTGTATATTTGTCCTGGGTGTAGTTTATATTCCTGGAACTCTTGACACTCTCTCTCTTTTCTCTACAGTCTTTCCCTGTAGATAATGAAATCGAGCTATGCGGTATCCTTGCCATATCCTTTCTATTTCCGTTGGTGGTTTTTCACTAGGGAACTTGGAGTATTGATATACGAACAGTCAGAGCTCAAGTGATACCCTCCGGAGGACAGTTCTTTGCATACATGTCCCTTCAGGTTATAATCTGTTATGTTAATATTACTTTAATGTGCTTTTATACCTTAAGTGCCTTTTGTTGAAAACTAAAAAAAAAAGGACAAGCCGACCATCTGCTTGCTTCCACACGTTTGGGAGACTGCAAGGGTTCTCATCTGTCTGCTGGAAAGGGTACAGAACCCATCAGAAAAGGTCACAATTATGGCGGAAGAAAGTACAAAGAGACAAATTCCCACTTGCCAGGTGTTTTCCAGCTATGAGGATAGAAAATCACTGAAGAGAAATCTGTCTCTGACTGTGAGTTTGTTGCTAATGATGGTTAGTATCGAAAGACAATGAGGAAACGGAACATCCTACTTGCCTCTTTTCAAGAAATAAACCAAGGAAAGGTAGTTTCAGAAGCTGACCTTGTGATGTGATGTGAGCAGCAGTTAAGTTAAAAAACGCATACCTCTTACATCAATGTAATATTTATGATATTTATTTCTAGTTCATACAAGTGAAACAACTTCTTGTGAAATGTTTTGCTTAAAGGTGGTTTGAGCTGCATTTGCTTAATTTATTTGAACTGTTTTAAAACATGTAACATGGTGATATTATTTCATGGGATATATGATATTGTATTGGTATTCTATTCTATTCTTAAAACCTTTATGAAATAAGTACCGTATGCTCACCAAGAGAAAATACAGGGTAACACTTTACAATAATTTTCCATTAGTTAACACAATCGAAGATATTTTGGATCAAAACCAGGAAGCTTGTGAACGTCCCATTGGCTGCCAAGTAAGTAACTTTTAAGCTCCAGAAAAGTATGTAAAGACATTGTCTGAATATTCCATCTTCCATCTATTGGTGAACCATAACGTTATTAAGCGAAGAGAATACTTTTATATGGAAATAACTCAAAACTATAACTTTATTCATTTTGGAATTATTTTCATTTTATTTTCATACAAAAAGTACAGAAAAGTATTCTTCAAAATATTATGGTTGAACCACTGATGGCAGATTGAGTATTTCTGCACCTTGACAGTGTTCATTACTTCCAGTTTCCATCTAAAATACCTTAAATTGTACTCTGAAGACGAACAAAGTTTTTACGGGTTTGGAACGATGTGGAGGTAAGTGATTAATGACTTTTTGATTTTAACTAAAGTACTTAACTAATGTTAACTAATGAACCTTATTGTAAAGTGTTGCAGCCTTATTGTAAAGTGTTATGCAGTACAAATAACAGTTTACAATAATGTACAACATTTATTCCTGTAATTGCACATGAGTCTTCAATAATAATAATAATAATAATAATAATAACTAATATGTTGATCTCATGCTTAGAAAAAAAAAATATATATATATATATATATATAATGTCACATTTTATTTTAAATAGTATGAGAATCAGAAGATATATTTAAACTTGTAATAGTGCTACAACACGTCACATGAATTATTACATCATAAGCATCTGAACAAAACCGGTTTGATTACAGCTATATTCCAGAGGGTTCCGTTTAACCTGTATTTTGTTATTTTGCCTGTGACCGATATTAAAAATGTTTTCACAAAAAAAAAAAAAAAAAAACGTGCAACACACTGACCTCATGGCATATTTTGACACCGCAGACCTGAGAGATAAAACTGTGCGGTATGCCAGGTGAATATGGATAAGCAAATCATTTCGACATCACAGGTAGTTCATTTAGGTATGGATTTGGGCAAACGAATCGGTTCCTCAATACAATCCGGCTGAAAATGTGTGGTGTGAAGCAGGGGAGGGGTTTCGTTCAGTTAAGAATAGCCTACATGCGCTTTGAGAGGAGACAGGCAACAGTTCGGACAGCAGACCTCACTGTGTCTCCAGCAGACCACATCGCTCCCCACTGTCTCCATTTACGACATTTACTGGAACCGAGCTTGATTTAAAGGTAAGGGGATCGATTTCATTACTGCAATGTATTCATCCAGATATGAATGATATGTTTAGTACATCTAAATTATATTATGTTGTATAGCATGGTAATAAGGGCACGCGCTAATACGCGCCACGCGTTTGCTGCGTTTTATGAGTTATCCTGGAATTCCTCACCTGAAGGACACTGACTGCATGTTCCAGCTCTTACTCTATAGCGTTAAATAGCGTTCGTTCTTCACCCTTGTGAATTAAATCAGTCACGACCGAGTTTTTCATAAGTTTAAATTGTAGGCTATCTGTTTAGATGTGTTTGATGTAGCGTTCTAAAATACACGTGACAATATTTAGCTTGTTTCCGACCAGGAATATGCGTCGCGCAGGGCGCGTTCTATCAGCGAGACGTTAACAACGTTCTTGCAACGCGTTTTTAAAAGTTGTAGTTTTTTAACAGTTTTTCTTACTTAGTTTCATTGTATGCGTTTTAAAAATAGATAGGTATCACTTAGGCTACTGGTGAAAGACGCGACGCACCGGCCAAAGACGTCTCTGTTTGACGCATGTTTCAATGATAAAAATTAGAGCAGACGAATTCAAGAACGCCTCCTCTGTGAACCCCAGTGCTTTATTTTGCAATGTTGTGGTCTGCATTATGAGATCAGACGTCTGTGACACTTTGAATGAAGGTGTTCGAGTGCTTGTTGTTACTTTTTCAAAGTCTGTCAAAATCTAATCAATGGAGATTGTGAGAGACCATTAAGTATAACATCTGTAGCTTTGTGCTTATTTGCGCTGTATTTTGATTAAGTTTGATATTACCTAAAATGAAAGTAGTTATATTGAACTATCTGATTTAACACGCTCAAATAAGATAACAACATAACATTGTTCAATTAAGTAAAAGCTTTATGTGTCCAGTTGATTTACAGTAAAAAGTTCAAGGCCATTATATTCTAGTGATCAGGGTGGCTGTATTAAACGAAAGAACCTGCTGCTTGAGACCAGTTCTGTCATCTGTTAACATAATCTTGAAATTAATGGAGCCAGATGTGACTGTATGTTTTCTTATCACGAAAGAGTTTGTGTGCATGTAATATTATTTCTATTTCTTCAAATCCTCTATGTTCCTTGCATAGAGCACTTACCAATCTCCCTCAAAATCTGTGCTCTGAATGCGTTTGGGAGGATGCTTGAGATCCCCATGAGTATAAATACCAGAAGCTGAATAAATAATGATTAGGACAAGCGTGTGCGCACTTGCTTTTTCTGTATGTCTGATGTCATTCTGTATGGTTGATTATTGAAGTACAGCAGCTTTACTTGCCATGTCTCCAGATGGTGTTGAGTGTATAACCTTCTGCTAACATCTGCTAATAAAGCAACTTTCCAGAGAGATAACTCTTAACGTATCAGCCTCCCCCAACCAACACACACTTTCCAAAGCTGCGATTCTGAATTGAAAATGCACTGCTCTGACTCTTTTCTGCTGACTATTTGATTTGTATTAATATCAATAGTGAATTGAAAATGTTGGCCTAATCCGCAACATTTGCTTACGTACATGAATTTGTTCCTTACTCTAAATAAGCAACCATTCGTTTGCCTGAGATCCAAACATCATTCGACTGTACAGTAGGTCTGTATAAAAGGTGTTAAGCATCCTTTGAGAGCTTCATCTGTTTTCTGTGATGTAAGACTGCTTAGGAAGTCCTTATGTGGATATGGTTTTGTGCGTTTTTTGCAAATAATCTTCAAATCTTAGATGCAGTTGCTTATTTAGAATACTCAAAATTCATTGATATTACTATGAGGTTATCAGCAAACTTATGTTTGTACTCGCATATTGCGAATAAGTTCTCTTGTGCGTATGCAAACAAATAATCTATGCAGTTATTATTAGTGAATGAGATCCACTGACTTATATTAACTCCTGCAAAGCTTTAGGCCTATACTTCCCATATGGAGATTTCTTTGGTCCATGTAATATTTTATCAGCTGTTCTCAGTTGTGAAATATTGAATGTTTTTTTTGACTATTTGTTAGCTTGTGTGACGTAAGTACAAATGGAAAGCAATTATGGGAAGTGAATAGGGTTCATTTTTATATCATCTTAATTTAAAAGTCCTTAAGGCTTGTCCAAACCAAGGACCTTTACTACGACCAAAACGAAATCAGAATCATGAACTCCACACCACAATTTAATTATATTGATTAAAATATTGACAGCCAATCAGAACCATCCAACTTTAAAGAGCTTTAGGATTTAAAGTGGTAGACAACAAAACATTAGCACATCATTTTAACAAACAGAACCTTATAGTCCATTCCTGTGGATGGTAATATAATTATTACTAAAGCTGTCATTCTCTGTGTGAATCGCGATTATAAATGACTGAAAAATCAAGTTCATCTGTCAAGAGCATGGAATTTGAGATTTTAGCTCTGGAATAGTCTGCACGTCTTGGTTATGAGTGTAGATTACAAGCCACTCCAGCTGTGGGATTGAAGTCTACAGGCCTCCTTCTCCAGCAAGGTGATAGTGATCTTTGTGATAGATGGTACAGCGCTGTGGTTGAGCACCTCCAGCAAACCGCTGTCTGCTCATGTCACAACTCACATATCATAAGAAGCTGCCTCCAGTTGAGTGTCAGTCCACCAGTTCCCTTTGAAAACAATACATACTTGAAATATATAACAGGATGCTTAAATGTTGGAAAACGATTGTTACATTTTCACTGTTTACAATCAACCAGATGCAACAGATGTCTTGAATATATAGTTTTAACCCTATAAAGCTCACTTTGTCATATTTCATCTGAAATTTTATAAGGCCTATAATCAAATAGTCTGAAAAACATTTAGTGCACAATCTACTGCATGATTTCTGTCATCTGACTGATATACTTTATAAAAAGCCCTTTTAAAAGGTCCTTCAGGTCACAGCAGGTGTCATTGCTGTAAAATCATGACAGATTTTTATATATAAAAAAGGACTGTTTTTTATTTGTTAGTCTCAAGATGAATACTTAATAAACTAAAGCAAGAGTGGCAACATTGTTTTAAATAAAATATGAGTTAAAAGCTGTTAATGAACTTTGAATTGTCTTATTCTTGATTAGTGTTGTCACGGTAACAAAATTTCAGTATTCGGTACCAATACCAGTGAAAATCCACAGTTCTCGGTACCAATTTTGGTACCAAAGCAAAACAAAAATACACTTTTATATAAGAGGACTTTTATTTAATCAAACAGCGCAAACTGTATTTCATAGCCTTCTGATGGCCCGATGTTAAAGATAAAAACATTAGCCATACGTTTGTTCTCTAACACACATATTTTGGCTACACAGGTCATTTAAAGGCCTCTAGGGTGTAAAAATAGTACACTATTATTTCCTGTTTTAAATGCTATAGGAGCATTGAATAGTTCATAAAGAAACTTTATTCTGATAATGTGCATTAACTTGATGTATTTTCTAAAAATAAGCTGGAATTTCAAGTTGAATTTAGCGCCAGAGCATGCAAAGCTGTTACTGCTGCAGAATATTCTGACAGATCAAAACATATTGGAT
>JAUCMT010000114.1:17645377-17664281 GCA_032357475.1 Enteromius thamalakanensis
GTTTTATTTGCGGCCCCTTTAAATACAAAACTAGCATTCAATCTACGTCAGAGCATCAAGAGCGTCCAAACATCTCTGTTCAGCGTCATTGCCAAGGCGGTTGTTTGAGGTGTTTTATAAAGTTCGATGTATGTCCTCCTTTTGACATAAAACTTCAATGACACCGCTTGCAGATGGGTTTTTGATGATCATTGATGTTGCACTTCTCATCAGCTTCAAAAACAAAATACTTCCACACGTGACTCTTTCCTCCTTTCTTTTCAACGAGCAGATTCAGAGCCATCTTATCAGTAGCACCGCCCATGGCCATCTCTCTGTGCTTTTATGAAAAAGACGCAACTGCACAGTGCGCACCTTTCGGGTAGCACAGCAAGAACCGGGTTTACCCGTTGCTCGGTACTACCGGTACTTCAGAAAACCTGGTACCGTGACACTTAAAATTTTTCAGTACCGACTTGGTACCGAAGTACCGGGTCTTTTGACAACACTATTCTTGATCATAGTATATAAAACAATGAATTATCTTACTAAGAAAAATTATTGGGAGGTACAGGGAGACAACTGATATTTATATGCATTTTCTGTTAGCATCTGGTAGAACCCAGATATACACGTTATGGGACATTTAAGCATTTCCAATAGGTCCTTAAGGAGGACTTTTGAAGGTACTCCGAGAGGACATTTAGCTAGTTTTCTTTGCAGGAGATGCGATTCCGCTGTCCTAAAAGCCAAAATATTCCAGTACACCACTAAAAACACTGAAAGTTACGATTGCTCGGTAAACAACCCCTACAAGATGATGAAATGCCCTAATAAGAAGCACTCTCCTCAAAGAAACATGTTGCTATTTCTGCTAGAACAAAGCCTGCCGCTCTCTAAGGTGTTGCCCAAGGTTAGTTTAGAAGTGGGAGATGCTTTAATTGGTTCATGTTGAGACAAATAGTTTTTCCAGGAGAGTTATGGAGAGGGTGCCAGACATGCCATGTCCACACCTTGGTTTGATTTGTTTTGAAACTGTAATTTGCTTTTCTCAGCAACTTTTTTTTTTTTTTTTGGCACCCTCCCACCCACCCCAACCCTTTCAGTCACTTGCTCCGATTTAATGCTTCTTGGCAGCATGCGCAAGGTTCATGAATAAATCAGAGCCCTCACTGTCAATGCTTAGAGCAAGAGGGAATGGAATTATCATGTTCCGTACAGTTTTCATCCGAAAAGTACTTTCATCATTCTCTTCCTCTCGTGCTAAAAAATATTGCGAGCGGTTAATGCCACAGTACGTTAGAAAAACACGGCTTATTGGCAGCTTTATAAATATTAACCTGCATCGTATTTTTATTCATCCAAATAATAGTATTCATTATCCAGGTTTTGAACCAACTTTTTGAGACGCCACACTGTTTCTTTCCTATAAAAAGGCTATCGAAATGTCTTCTGCCAGTGGTCTATTTTCAACTGTACATCCTTTGAGATTACTGTGGTATCATCCTTTCTCAAAAAGAAAGGTTTGATTTATGGTCCTGAGGAAGAAAAGGAACTGGTGAAAGGTTTGTCATTGTTCTTCCTGAACAATAGTACTAAAAAAGGAGATGTTTTACAATGCATTTCCATGTTCACATTTTTTAATTTTTGCAAAATTGTCCCTTATATCTCGGAAAGTAACACCAAAAAAACAATTTAATTGGAATTATTGGGAGAAGAAATGGTCTAGTAAACTATCATCGCTCCAGTGAAATATGGGTAAAGAACTATGGCACTATAATTAAGTTTCCAGCTGCAGGCTCAAGTGGATTTACTGTTTTAAAATGCTTTTGAGGTCTTGTAACAGATTTGGTTTGGAATTTATAACCATATTTGCCATAATTTTGGCTTTGTATGGCCATTAAAGTCAGAAGAAATCCTCACACACAATGGCGTCTGTTGCTTCAGGGGTCCATAAGAAAAGTTCAAATTGAAGGATATACCCACTGAGTCTTTCTAAGATTTGCATGCAAATTTCTCCCTCAAGCCTAATGATTTTGCTCTAACAACTATTCAGTGGCTTGCGAGCCTCATTTCAACCTTTAAAGAGTTTACCGGCTCATTTTTGGGATGCGTAGCCGGCAGTGACAACCAAAAGAGTGCCTTTTAGAATTTTTTTTAGGAAGTCTTTCTTAATTATTTGCAGCTCAAATAATGTATGTTAAGAGGATTATAAAGTTTCCTGTTTAATTTACATTGCATTATTGCCGCATTATGAGCAGAAACAAAGTTAAGTTGCAAAGCCTAAAAAGTTTCTTTTTGTTATTAAACTTATATGTTGCATTCAAATGTACTTCAGAAATGCAAATAATTCATTTGTTTTATTGCTTTTAAGGAGCAGCATTTTTTTTAAGAATAAACATAAAGGGCTCCATCCAGAAGCAGATACAGTTGGATGGATTTTGTGTGTGTGTGTGTTTGTGGGAATGGCCGACGGCTAATATAGTTGACTCCCATGCATAGTTTTCCGTAACTGCATGTGTATGAATCACTCTGCATCTTTATTAAACATGCAAGTGCAACAATGTAGACTCATAAATGTTTCAGGGCACCATTTCTAGTGAAGTTACTGGAACACAAAAACTCTTACTGAAATGTCCTTTGTGGCTGGGCTTTCTCACAGGGTGTCTAACCCTCTTTAAACTTGTGCATGTTTTAGATGTATAACAAACAAAGGCCATTCATAATGTAGTCCCATCAGAACATGCTTATCACGAACTGCATGGCACTGATTTTTATTGTTCTGTTTGTGGTTAGAGTTCTGGCAAGTTTTATTTACAGCATTCACGCCGCACAATCCCTGTGTCCCACTCCAATGTGCAAAAATAAAGCATGTGCCTGTCAAAATGTCATGCCAGTCAAAACGACTCATCAGGCTTAGCTGCGTTTCAGGGGATCGGAATAGATACGTGTGGATCTGTGTGCTATTTTTGTGTGTAGGTTAATTCGTCCAACCTTTTTGTAATGCAGTCATCTTCGGCACAAGTATTAACATCACATTAACTCTGAATGAAATTTCTGAGCTTCACTCCACTGCGGAGCGACGGGGATGTAATTGAGAAAAATCCCACAGGAAACGGTTGGAAAACTGCTAGTCTCGTATTAACTTTTTTCATCTCTTGCTGCAAATAGCTTAATGTACCATTGCAAAAGAGAGGCTTCATTCATTTCAGTGATTCCCCATGTTACCACTCAGCTCCAAATGTCCAAATCAATCAGTGTGGTGTGTGATGAAGACGATGAGCCTCTATTTGACATATTTTGTTGAGATGGAATCCATGTCCATGGAGGTAAATTCCAGCATCATCATGGGTTGAATTACAGAATCCATTCTGCAAAGTAGACTGATGCAAGCCTGGTCATGATTCGCTTTACTGGAACTTTTTTCTTGACTTCACTGATAAAGTAGCCGTTAGGGATGAGCAAAACTACATATTTTGAAAATCTATTAGCCATTGGGTTGCCTGTACAGCTAGTCGACTGAGAAAAACCTAGTGTATTTAACTGGCTAATTTAAATAGATGCTGATCAGAGGTGTTTCTTTGGTGGTGTTAATATAAAACGACCAAAAATGGTGTGTATTTACACACACACACACACACACACACAAACACACACATACAATGTATGATTAAAATAATTCCATTCAATAACTTTTGTTGGTCTTTGTTTGGTCTATTGCAGTTCCTGCGTTTAGCGAAATAAACTGTGAACCAAATTAATGTGCATTGATACTGGAGTCATTCAGGTGTAAATAATGTGACTGAAAGGAATGCTTTAAACTCCATCTGTTGCTAAACAGTGAGCATATGAATTCTGAACGTATGGCTGTGACAGTCCTTTTTCTAAAAACCAAAAATGCAAATGAAAGAAACCTCACACATGGAGCTCGAACAAACAGAATGCATTAGAGACACCCGTGAAGTAGGTTAAGCATTCTCTAAATGTGAATCTGTAAGATTAGGGAAGCGCAGCTGTCTGTAAGAAGTGGCATTATCCATAAACCAGAGCTCCAAGTTTGATTCTTATCTTCTCTGTTATCCTCTGCAATTTTATTCTATTAAAATCATATTCTGTTATACATATATATCTTTATTGCTATTGGTTTGCAGACCTCCCTGCAATAAAATGCACCTCATAAGCTAATTATAGACTAATGTATGGCAGGGGTTTTTGAGTATGAGTAATGTATGTAGCTACTGTAGGTGTATCACGTGTTTTGTTCCGATGTTTATTTAAGAAAAATCCACTAGCATGTCAACACCTAAATCCGGCACTCTGATTTAAACCTGGTCTTGAGATAAAAAAAGAAGAAAAGTAAAGTAAAACTAAGAAAAAGCTGTCCAGTACAATGAATAAGAAATAATAGTAATTAAAGATCAAATTTATAGCGAAATTCTAATTCATTTTTTTGTCAAACAACTCAACAACAGGTCTTGGGACCACATAGGTTTGGAGTGCCCTCTGTTGGCCACAGCTAAAATCGAATGAACCATTCAATATTCTGATCTTTTTTTACATAGTAATTTAACACCCCAACAGCTAATCAGGACTTACAATAAATCATGTCACAAATCCCTTGGTGGTTTACAGTCTAATGTTACCATATGACAAACAGAGAAAATACACCAGAATTGGTTCGTTTATTAAGTGATTTGGTGTTTTTGTATCCGTCTTCTGTCGTGTGCTTTTTGAAAGACGAAGCAAATTAGCACTTATAGCGGTGGACGACTCTCATGGATCAATATCCACAGCCATTAAAGAGCCCACAAGAAAGGAATTGCATGCAGCTCTGTGCACTCAATTTTGCTTGTGGCGTAATAATGAAATATCAACAGGAACTCATCAGATTGACTTTTGCATGATATGTGTTATATCACGTTGACTAGATGCAAAAATGTGATCAGTCTTGCCTGTTTAGTAAATATTAAAAAATATTAGATGATCTGATCAACTCAAATTGGGTTAGCGTATGACATCTCAATCAATAGCTTAGGAAAAAGTCCTGAAACGCATGTTAGGGAGATATTTAAAAAGTCACCGTCATGATTAGAGGTGTACACACTAAATAGATTTATAATGAGCTGGTTCTCTGATGGACTGCTTGCATCTGCAATAAAGCGAGGCCTGTCCCTTTTAGTGCTAATCATTCAATCAGAGAATTTGCACACTGAAACGCAGTAAGAGAGGACGGAGGTGTGTGTGTGTAAGGAGGAGTGTTGATTATCCATGACTATTAGTGCCGCAGCAATGGTCTTATGGTGCCATTTCACTTGAGAGCTGAGAAGGGAAAAGAGGACAAATTCACTAAGAATGAATTGTTGATAGCGTTATTTACTTGCATATGCTGTCTGTGTTGCTTTAGCTCCAGAGTCACTAAAGGAATTGTGCTAATCATGAAGCGTTGCATTCAGAGCCAAAATATGATGCTGTATTTCATCCCGCGAGTTAGCAAATGAGTTTTATAGGGGGGAATTTAGTGACTAGCTATATATTATTATATATTTTTATGTGGCTATGTAACAGAAATGTATTTACTATATATATTTGACCTTTGAATGTCACGATTGGTATCAAGTATTTCAGAGAGCCATTTAATGGTTCCAGTTATATTGCTATTCTCGAAACTTTAGAAAAGTTTTGATACACATTCTACAAAAATTGCCAGAAAATATTTCTAAAATATCTTAAAATTCCTTTTTACGGATAGTAATTTTACTGACTAATTGGATTAAACAAATAGTGCTGAAATTTGAGAATAAGGCTATAAAATAGTAATAAATATAATCAAGAGCATAATTAACAATTAATATCAATAAGCAGACTAATTTACAATAATAGGTTTCCTAAATTTAAAGGCATAGTTCATCCAGAAATAGAACTTCTTTCATTGTTTTCTCCAAACCTCAATACCTTTTAACACTCTTTCATCTGTGACACACACACTAAAAATATATTCTGAGAAGTTCTTCTGTTTTTGTTTTTTTTCTCTCTCCAATGAAAGCCATTGCGATCTAGTGTTGTTTTGGACCCCACTGACTTCCATTATATGGTACCAAAACAATCCTGAAGAAATCTTTTGTGTTCTACGTTAGAAAGAAAAGCATACGATTTTGGAGCAACATGAAGATGAGTACCAGAATTTTCACTGTTTGGCATTATCTTTCAGTAGACTCATACATATTGAACACAAAAGTGTTGCAGCTTTTTATTGAAGTACTACTGCATCTCGTTTTCCATATGGTCTTTGACATTTTCTCTGGCCTATCTCGAGCTGTAGTCTGTGCGCTCCATTCATCAGCTCTCGCTTGTTCTATCGTCAAAACGTCTCCACTCTTTATTTTCCAAGGCAACACAATGTTCCGCCGAAGTGAAAAATTACTCATGACATCTGTGATTATTCCAAACCTTTAAACTGTCTTTTTCTATTACACTTGCACTGGTGTGATTGATTTAACTTTATCTTCAGGGCCACAACGTGCCTTCGTTTTCTCAGCAGTCGGCTTGTTTATGTTTGTAGTGGTTTGGGGAAGCCTTTTTCTCTTTCTCCGCACCAGGAAGGATTCATAATGTGGCCCAAAAGCATGACAGGCTTGGCTTTGCGAAAAGAAAAGGCTTTTCTTTCCCTTTCTGTTGCTGCCAGCACTTCTGGTTCAAGACCTTTGTAGTAGCCTTCATTCCTCTGATTTATGCATTGTGGTTTCATTGAGGTGTAATGAAAAAAAAAAAGATCAACACAAAGGCTTTTAAAGCTCACAAAAATTGTCCTCAGATAGAAACAGGCATATCTAAGCAATGCTCTGGGTTAGTAGAAAGTATGTCCTGTAAACACAGGTAATTCTGAGGATCTACCGTCCTGCCATCTGCACCTTCACGTATATAAATCACAATCTGATCTTTTCTTTTTTTTTTTTTGCTTAAGAGATAGTGGCTGTAATGCAGTCCCCAGCTGGTATTGAACCAGAACACAATGTTCTTGGCAAGGGAATCCTGATTTCCCAACATGGACCTACGATTGCAGTCCATAAATCATTTGGAGCGCCTAGTTGGAAGTGCCTCCTCCCTTTATTGGACACATTGGTTATTGTGCACCAACTTTGTCATTGGTATTGTCCCTTCGAGAAGTTGTAACTGCTTGTGGCATTGCCTGAATATGCTCGACTATATTACATGGCAGTACGCTATTCGTCTTCACATCGCACGTATTGACTCATAACTTTTATATTGTAACACCAAAAAACAAGAGATGTCCGGCCTCTGGAGCTCATTTAGATTGGCTCTCGAGAAACTTAATAACTAGATTCTGGGTTGGGACTTTCTGGATCCCTTATGTGGTCCACAGTCTAGTCCAGTGATGAAATCTGGGAGAGTCCCTGGAACCAGGATGGATGGTCCGTGAGCACAAGGTCTTGGAGACAATGGTAGCTCACGTTCCACTGGGGTATAGAGATGATGGCTCATTTTCGGCATGGCCACACAGAGTAGAAGCTCATTATTTTGTGCTTGAAAGAATCTCACAGATGGAGACTCATTCTCAGGTTTAATGTGGATGTACTAAAGGACAAGTCTTGTACGGCATTCCCACGGGAGAATTTTCATGGGTGAGTGGGAGTTTTTGAGAACAGGCTACAATCTACCGTTATGTGGAATGCAGCCCAATGTGTGCCAATTAGACCGTAATCTCCCTTTGTGAGGGGGAGAAAATTATTAAAGGAGACATTGAAGTGTCAAAGGGCCTATGAAGGAACTTTGGGCTTAACAAGTTAACAGCTGAGGGCAGCAACACCACTGATAACTAGACACACCACTACTGCACTGATCACTAAAGTGAATATATCTCTGATAATGTATGTGGAAAGTGAGATTGTCTTCACAGATAAGCCACTTACCGTTTTTTATTTATTAATTTTTCACCACATTTCAAATATATGATTACTGTGCAATCATTCCGATTCTCATATTTTCAGGCTTTAAAATGGTGATGGCAAATTTGAAAGAACTGTTATTTTAGCCGTAGCAGAAACTTAATGTTAGTGTCCTAATTTCTACTCATCACATTTCCATTTACAAACATACAATTACTCGCCAGGCTTGAATCAGTGACTGAGGTAAATTGTTTATCTTGGCAGACTGTCACTTGAATCTGGCCACTTTAGTCAAGCGGTATGGCTGCTATTTGGATTTGTTTTTCAATTTGATGGTGATGATGAAGAAAAAGGCACTTAAGTTTCAAGAATTATCATAAGTACTTAAATGGTTAAATTATCTAAACCTTTAAATAATTAAATTAAAGCTAAAATATTTAAATATGTATAATTCTGACAAAATTGTAAAATTTGATATGATGCAGATAATGCCTGCCTGTTTAGTGCGTCTATGAAATATAAACCTGTATTTGGGTGCACATATTTATTTTCAATAATGCAGGATTCATTTGCTAAAAGGAGTCATACAAAGCCAATTTTCCACAAGCTAAGGTTCTTAATGGAAAGTTTGTAATATATTTTGTTTTAAAATTTCTCAAAGATTTTTCCCCTGTCAAAAACCTCTTTTTAGAAATCACTCTGCCTTTTAAATCTTCACGAGCTGCGCTGGTCCCGCCCTTTTTTTCCGAGGCTCTCTCGGAGGATCTTTTTTTTTAGCCGTATTCATAGTAAAACTTCTTAATTAGCACATTATTAGGAAAGGGGTTTGCAAAGATTCATTAAAATACATTATACTCAACTGCTTCTGTAGATGAGGCTGGGTCATGAATGATTCATGCGAACATAAACGCATTTCGGTTGATCAAGGGCGCATTTCCCTTAAGAACCAAACGTAACATTAATCCTCTGCGTCTTCAGTCAATCAGGGTAAATGACTACTGCTATGTTTATTAATACATTCAACAACAAAACACCTCAATCTCTTAGAAGTCTTGCTTGTCTCTGCGTCTCGGACACCAGTTCAGTCTGTGTGACACGCTGCTGTCAATCAACTATTGTGGAAGTGCCCTCTGTCCTTGGGACGCCATTTGAGGAATTTGAGAATGGCTTGATTTCAGAAGGGAAAACTACAGGTGGATCTTGTATCGTATATATCGTATCGTAAATCGCACCTTAATAATTGCAATCGCACATTTTTCCCAAATCGTGCAGCCCTAAAACACAGCTATTAATATATTAATAGTTAATTCATATTTTAACTAATATGTTAATTTTTTAAAAATCACTAATAGTCACAATACTAAATGCTGAAACGCTGTAAACGTCTGATCGCAAAAAGATGTGTTTTTGTGGGCGGGGGTTTACAAACCCTAATTTGGGAAAACCTGACATAAGATACTGTATCAAATTTTGTTTTCAGGGAAATCCCAAGCTTTTCAGTATCTACTATCCTGTGCTGTGATGTCAAAGGCAGTGGACAGGGAAAAACAAAAGTCAATTTTAATGCTTTTAAATGCATTCCAGAAAGTATCAGGCACTAGTAAAACATCTGTTATATAATAACAGTTTGTAAGAATACACTGATATGTTTGAGTGGATATCAGTGGATGAACTTGCTTTTGAGTGTAGTTCTACCAGCAGTGGCAAAGTGGGCCAGTGCTGTGAAATAAACTAAAGGATACAAGCTAAAAGGTTAAATCAATGTCCATATCCAAGTTCCTGTTTCAATAGGAAATATGTCAATATAGAAAAGAAAAGTCTTGGGGTGTTTAGACAGTCTGTAGTTGCTGCAACAGCATTTTTGCTCTCTCCGGATTACTTTCTCAGATGAAAACCAAGCTTTTAGAGAATGACTAAAGCTGGAATTAATAGCCTGTTAGATACAACGATTACATTTTATAAAATTAAAGAATCATGTGTTCTTCACTTTTACCATTCATTTTTTTATACTGGTTTTGATTTAACTATAAAAAGCTAATGATAGCTTGAGGGAGTTTAGCTGTGAGCTTAGCCTTCTTAAGATTCAGAGTTTTCAACAGTAATACACACCATGCTGCTTTCTTATGAGCATTTACATGGATTTATTAGCATGAATGTATATTCTGTGCTATGTATCTACACATTTTTGATGTTTAAAATAAGCGTTATGTGATTCACAATGTGCATAAAATGCTTAAGAGCTTATATTACATTTATAAGGAGCGTATTGCTTTCTTGTGGCCTGTTACTGACAACAAGATAATTGAGGTTTTTAGAATGGGCTAAACCCCACCGCCATTAATGGAGCAGAAACAAAAACGCCATTTCAATTATATACAGTAATCGTCTTCCACCAATAATCCTTCCTCTCTTCTGGAGTGAATATGCCTCATATAGTGTTGATTATAGACCTCATCTAATTCTAAGCACTAAAATCTCATTCTGCTTTTGTTGGTGTAAAAGAGCAAGAGGATATGAATTATAAATACTGTCTCGGCTTGAGCGAGTGCAATTTCGTCTACATGCATATCAATCCCATGTGCCCCAAACAAATATGCTTGTCACTTTGCATAATGTATAAGTTACAGGGCAGACTGGTTGTGTCTGTTAATGTAATGAGGACGGTTACCTGAGCTCCCCCCTGCCAGCGGTGCAAAATCCTATGGTGGAAACTCAATCTCTTCGTTTGAGAATAGCAGCGTTGATTCGATTTCGGTTTATTGTCCAGAACCAGTTGGTTTCAAGGTCTAATTTTAAACCTTTGAAAGTGAAGGGTGTGTGGTTTCATTCAGCAGTGTTCTGGTTATGTGTTTCTGGATGCGTTGGTATGTAGCTTTCTATTGTGGTTTACATAAAGTGAACTTTAAATTAGCACTTTCGTATCTGAGTCACCTTGTGATAAGCTTGAAAGTCTCAGTATCTGACCACTGCAGTGAGGAAATGGATCACGTGTGCATATGCACAAAATTATTTTGCCAAAGGAATCATTACATTTATGAAAAGTGAATTTAAAGACATTTAAACATGGAGAAAATTACTCTTTAAACACTCTAAATTAGTTACGGAGAAGCTGTCTCAGTTTTTTCACTATGTAAATCTTGTGAAAACTTGTGTGATTACTCCACACAGTCAACTTGCTGTGGGAATGTAAGTCTGAATGAGACTAAGAGCTGACCTTGCTGCTCAGATGCAGCCAGATGGTTAAGTGCAGTAAACACAGAGAGGGTCAGAGCACACAGAGACCTCTGCCACATGGTGCAGTCAACACAGCGGGATTGCACGGATCAAGGCACGCGCAGGGCTCTAATGCAGATGGTAATTCCTGTGGAAATCCACATCAGAGTTGGAGTTAAATATGGTCTGATCTGCCTGACTTTGACAGGTGTTGAAGATTTGCAAACATTCGGGTTGTGCACCAAGAATTGCAATTCTTGAATTTGAAGTAGCAGAAACAGAATAATATTTTGCGTCTAAATTTCAGCAGTTAGTATTATTGTAAAAAAAAAAAAAACATAACTATGTATTTTAAATATTTGTTTTATGGTAAATATTAATATTAATGGCAGATGTTCTTTTACCTAAATGGCAGCGTATATAAACTAACAAACCAATGAGTAGAACCAATACATTTGACTTGAGTCATGAAACCATTTAAAGGCACCACACTTTACCCAAATTAAATTACTTTTTGTTGCAGTGGTGTGTTTATAGATTGCATTTATTTTCATGACTTGTTTCGGTAGTACCTTGACACCTGGACTGTCCCATCAGACTGGTGAAAATATCATTGAATGCAGCAGATGATGCGTGATTCTCATGCCACCTGACAAAAAGGCAGATTGTTGTTTGTCATTTGTCATGGACCAAAAATGTGTGAAGCACAGCTCTAGCACATCCAAAGCTCCAAAGATGTCACACAACAATAAGTAAAAATTGTTTTGAGCCTGTTTTGGACCTGTGGTGAAAAGAAGTGTTTTGCAAGTTTATTTAATCTTTTTTAAGTTTCAAATGCAGTAGGTAGTAATCTGGCAGATCTGGGTACAGTACACTTTTGATATTAAAAGCATTTGTACACCTACTGTGCCAAAGCTTTGATAAATTGTTAAAGGAATAATTCACCCAAAAATGTAAATTTGCTGAAAACGTACTCGCTCTCCCAGGCCAAGATGCAAGTGAGTTAAGGTTAGCTTAGGTTAGGTTTAACATTACGTCACTTGCTCTGCTTTGAATGAGCGGCATTGAAGTGTTCAAACAGCTGAACATCACAATAAACATAATAGTCCATGAAAATCAACACAATAATTCACAAGTAACCCACACCACTCCAGTTTATCAATTAATGTTTTGAAGTGGAAATTGTCTCGGTTATGTAGGTAACCCTCGTTCCCTGAAGGAGGGAATAGAGAAGCCACGTCCCAAATCGTCCCACCGACTGAAAGGGAACTGAGTGTTTGTAATGAACAAATCCATTGTTCAGTTGTTCTTTAAAGGGTTAGTTCACTCAAAAATGATAATTAGACATCCTAGGTGTATATGTTTTCTCCTGTCAGGCGAATCCAACTGGAGTTATGTTAAAAATTGTCCAGACTAGGGTTGTAATGGTATGAGATTTTTTTACGGTATGATAATCGTCTCAGAAAATATCACGATTTCCCAGTTTCGTGGTATACGGTATTAAACTATTATTATTTTTTTATTATTATTATAATCATCAGCTACAATGAAACTTAAATGAATAAAAAGATCTATCTATCTATCTATCTATCTATCTATCTATCTATCTATCTATCTATCTATCTATCTATCTATCTATCTATCTATCAAATCGCAAATTTTACGTGGCATCTGTGTTATGCTGTAATTGACTCCAGTTACATAACTGGATTCCGGGATTCCCTCTGCATCACAGATAATTATAAATAATACAGCTTTAAATTACCTTCATCTTCACGGAGGGACGGTGTTCGTGAATATGGTTCAACGTATTTCCTTCTTTTGCGGCCACTCTTCGTCCACATTTCTTGCAAACTGGATTTCCATCTTCAAGGACAACCCCACGATCATTTTACGGATACCCAAAATATTCCCATACTGCAGATTAAAAAAAATTGGCGAGAGAATAGAATTTGCAGCCTCTGTATCAGACATTTTCGTCGTTGTGCAGGTATGGGTGGAGTCTAAGCAGTCAAGCGGCAAGTTGCTGCATATACACGGCAACGTGGTGAGATCTGGTTTCTTTTTTTTTTTTTTAACCATGGATAAGCAATGATGCGTGATTTGAAAATCTTACATTTCAATATCACAATAAACCGCCATTCCAGTATACCATTACAACCCTAGTCCAGACACCTCCAAACCTTTCCATGGAACTTAACAGGTTTTTGCTTTTTACAGTTCAAAAGACATTAAATAAAATACCCGCATCCGTAATAAAATGTGCTTCATTTCACCCCTGGACCCATATGAGAGCTGTTTTATTATGTTTGCGCACACTTCCTCTAACAGGTTTTGGACACCCACCCACTGCAATGATGGAACTTAAAAATGCCAGGGCGATTTTTAATATAACTCTAATTGGATTTATCTGAAAGGGGAAAGTCACATACACCTAGGATGCTTCGAAGATGAGTAAAACATTGCTTAATTTTTATTTTTGGGTCAACTATTAATTTAAATTTTTTTATTGTTAAAGCACATTTTGTCTGTAACCCGTTTAAGATATTTAAACACTATTTATGCACATTAGTCTCATCATGTCTTTTATGGAGCTATCCAAAGATGAAAAGACCAATGCACTCCAAGACACAATGGTAATCCGATCTCCTGAGGATGCTGTGCGGGAAGAGTAGATTGAATTTATATCTGTTTTGCAGAGATGCATTAATGTGGTCAAATGTAAATGGAATGCATATCCAGTAGGAAAGCAATGTGTAAATCTGTTTAGCAAAATTTAAATATGCCATTATGCCAATAATGATAAACCCTCACTAGCTTCACTTTCAAGTTTAGAATCTGCATTGTTTTTTGTCACTTTTTTTTTCTTTTGTCATATGATTGCCATCTGCTCCAGCTTTCCTAGTGATCCACCCGTGCTCTCAGTGCCATCTAACAGAGCTGTCAGCTGGTTTTCCCACTGACATGACCTTGAGTGGAGGGATGCCACACTCTTCATAAACTGGAGTTGACAGAGCATGGATCTAGAAATGGCATCCTCTCAAATAAGCACCATCTCCTGTTGGACAGGTCCTAGCAGGTCCCCGTAAGGACAGTGTCTCATTCACCTAGAGATAACATTTGAGTGACATTAGCTTTAACAGGAGCCAAGGCGTCTGTTCTCATAAAAGCTGGGGAAAAACCTCCAGCCATGGCAGAAGCGACTGTCCTTCAGACTTTATCTCGCCTGGTCTTGCTGTGTGTTCTGGAATATATTATAAGACCTGGCTTTACGTTTGATGTATTTAAATGAGCATGACATCCCCAGACCAGCTAAACCTCTGCTATCCTGGTTCAGGCTTATCTTTCTATATACAGATGAAACCACACTGGAGAGTACATCACTGATACAGTGCAAGTCTCACATTTGCAGAGTACAACATTTTACAAAACAAACGCATTAGGTCAAACAGTGGCATAGATGAATGCATATTAATGATCAAATAATTACCAATCTAATTATCATAATAAAAGCCAGGTCTTATAATATATTCACCTCCATGGCTAGCCTGCACCTTCAAGGTGATAAGTCCTCCCTATTAAGGGAGATGACTTTAACTAATCATACTGAATTGCTTTCATTAGGGTGACTGAATTGGAAGCATACATATAAAAGACAGTCTCAGCATCTTCTCTTAATAACTTTGCACACTGCTGGATGCTTTTGCTAACACCGATGATGGCCATTGAAGAACCGAACATTCAGGACATCAAAGGTGGTTGTAAAAGCAAGGTGAAATAGGTCAGTCATTCTGCTCGGCATTCATATGATTTCAGTCCAGACGTGGTTACACAACTCGCCAAGACGAAGTTGTTATTATTCCTTTGAACCTAATTATGCTCGATGATATTAGGAAGCTTTCAGCTGCAAGAAATTGGTGTGTTTCATTTCATCGGATAAGGAGAAGCTACAAGTGAAAGCAATATTAAAGATGAATTTCTTGAGATGGCCAAAAGCATTTCTCACGAGTCATTATGAAATAATGCATGGAGAAAATATCACCACAATAAGACTTTTTTTTCACACACACACACACACAAAAAAATCAAATGCTAGCAATTGTCTTTTGCAGTAAACACATTTTGGCTGGCTTACCGTGGTAATAAATTCATTCATTTGGCAATATGCCAGCACTATTATTTTATGTATATACTCATGTCACCCTCTAGCACCGTCTGTCTCTTTGCATGATAATGATTGTTGTAGAATGTTTTGTATATGGTTTTATAGGAGGGAACTCTTTAATATTCATGTCTGCTCATGCTGCTCACAAAGCGTTGGAAGAATTTTGGATCCCTTTTCTTTGACTTGGCCAGACATAGCAGACTTGTCAGAAGAATTTCTAAATGATGTTAGTAAAATGAAGCTGCAGGCATTTCTCATTGAATTCCAGCTTTGGGTTTGTATCTAGTTTGTAAGTGTATTGATCTCTTTGATAGTTACCTTGTATTAACAAGCTCTTAGTAGCAGCCAGGGGCGTAGCAGCAAATTGTAAGTTGGGGGGACGGCATGGTGATGTGATCCAATGGTGTTCATACAGTATAATAACCCTGAATAGAAGAGCAATGGGCATTTTACAGCACCAAAGCATTAAACACGCACTGAATTCTGCATGATGTGATGAGGTACATAGAACAGGTTCTGTTGTCTTACGACATTAAATCATAACATGGTAACTTGTGATTGGTGTCATCGCAACATTCTGTAACACATACTCACATTGTGTGTTTGAAAAAAGGATGTAATAGTCCTCTGCTTTTCTAGGGTGCATTTTACCCCAGACAGCCAAGTGGGTGAACGAACGAAAATTCACAAGAGCAACAAAATTTGAAGCTCATGGCAGACGCCCAGGAGATTTGTGCTGTGATTGGCTAAATGTTCGTTCACTTAAATCTAACTACCAAATCAGAGAATACGGGCGGAAATATTGGCGCTAGGTCAAAAAAAGTGTGGGGGACAGAATCACCCAAGCCTTAGCATTTAAAGATTTAAACAAAGGTAAATAAAAACACAATTTTTATTCACAAGATGGAAGTTCAAACCAACATTGGACCACAGTGAACTTCATTACAAGGAAAAAACACACACTTTCTTTAAAAAAAAAAAGAATATTTTGTGTTTGTCATTTTTCACTAAACAGTCATTTTAACGTTTAAGCCGTGATCAGATGTTCCTGATGTTCTAACAAAGGTCAAACCTTCATATTGAGGAAGAACATATTTCATTCTTGTGTCTGGGTTTGAGCAATTGAATATTAATATTCACAGTCACATCTGAGGCATTTTAATTATAGCGAGACACATGCTTTGGTTTACTTTGGATAACGGTCTTAACAAATGGTGGGATACCCAAGGGATTTGTCCTTGGAGACGGTGTCTGTGCAAATTCTCACGATGAAACAGTTTATCCAGAAATGAAAGAAATTGTCATTTCTCGCTCACAATTTTGTTCCAATCCCATATGCTGTTGTTTTTTTTGAAACACGAAAAACAATATGAAAGGAATCTTCACACAGGTCTTATTTCACAAATGCACTACATTTAACTTGTTTTTAGTCTCTGTCGGAGATTGAAAGGCATGCTCACTGCAGACTGTTGTCAGGCTAGTGCCATGTTTAAATTTTAACAGGAGTGAAAACAGGGCTGTAAAGAAAGTACAATGCATTGAGTGGATTGTTTAACATCATTTCAAATGTTCATCTTATAAAACATCTTTCAGAGAAAAAAATTTAGAGAAAGCTCTATAAAACTGTTTTTACTGTAAAATTGTAAAAATAGCGTGATCTATAACCTTGTTGCAGTGCCTGCCATTGTAAAGACTGCAAGTCTGTCCCTCACAGCATGTTTTCATATGTGTTAAATTCAATATGGCGTCTAAGCTGATTGTGGTCTGTAGACTACCGTACTGTACTCTCAGAAAAAATAAAAATATAAAGGTACAAAAGCTTTACTTGGGGGCAGCCTTTTCAAAATGTGCATCTTTATACCTGAAGGGTGTACGTTTGGTACACTGAAAGTACATATCAGTACATAAAGTGTACATATTAGTTCATATTGTACCTTTTTGAAAATGTAATTCTTTTTGAGAATAATTGCAAAAAAAACTTGTAAAACTACATACAGGTTTGGATTGGCATAAAGAGAATGGCATGAATTAAACAATCTTTGTTTAGAGAGAATGTTTGTGATGGGAAATCAAACACAACTCTATTTCATGAGCAGTCACAAAGCTTTGATGTGCATTGTTGTGTCGTTGCTTGCCATTTGATTCCTGTGTGAAGAAGACATCAAGAAAATAACAACTCAATCTATCCAGCCCTTGAAAAGCATGCTAAAAAGTTTAAGCAAAGCCGTGTGCTTTGATTGCAGCGAGCACACGGTGATCTCAGACAGTCTTTCTCAGCACTCTCAGGTTGCCCTGTATCTCCGGATGAATAGATGTGATTGCTCGTCTGGGCTGAGAGCTCAGACTTCTCCTGATTCAGGTTCTTGATATTTATAGTATTTGTAGCTGTGCTGCAGGATGATTGAATATACTGTGGCTGTAAATAATAAAGCTCCTCTAGATGCCAAGCACATAAACAAGAGCAGAGTGCATGCACTGAACCAAAGAATGAGGTCAGGTTACTCTCATGGGTGGGGAAGGTTTTTTTTCTTCTTCTTGAAACAGTCAATAACAGGGGCACCTTCCTTTCCTCTGGGTTTTATAATTTGATCAAGATGAGTTGGGTTTTTTTTTTGAGCATTTGTGTTGAAAGTTTTGAAAGTACTTTTTTGGGTCAAGATTTGGTTGTGGTTTCTAAAGTTTAATTATTGAAATGTGTATAATACCCTTGAAATATGTGGTGTATAGGTAATTTTTTATTATTATTCTTAAACTATTACTTTTACTCAGTAAGGATGCATTAAATTGATCAAGAATTACAGTAAATGTCACTGTAATTTGGTAAAAGATTTCTATTTTAAATAAATGCTGAATTTCTATTTATCAAAAATCATGTTTTCAAAATTAACAAGCTACTTGAGCAGGAAATCAGCATTTTTCTGAAGGATCATGTGATATGTGAAGCCCAGAGTAGTGTAATAAAAATCAGTTTTGCCATGGCAGGGGCAATTTACAGTACATGTTATCCAATATGTTCAATTATAAATATTCTTCTTAACTCTGTTTTTGCTTATTTCTAGTTTTTTAGATTTTTAGACTTTTGGACTCCACCTATATCTCAAGATATTTTCTCTCAAACTTTTATGCCACACCTACGAAATTGCACTTTAAATTGTTTTTCAGGTTTGTTTTCAAATTCTGAAATGTCACAGTTTCCAATAAATATTCTCCAGTAAAGGTTTTGCAAGGATATGCATAACACTTCTGCTACTAAAATCAAAAGATATATCTCTGATCTCTTTATTCATGAATAAAGATGATATTCACCTATCAAAATTCTCAATTTGTTTAGCGTCTTATTTGAATGAAGCATCTCTTTGAGTGGAGACTTTCCTTGATGTACACTTGATGTCCCTCTATCTCTTTTGCACACAGAGACGGTTGTGATTCCTCAGAGGAAAAGCTATTGAAGGACTGTGCAGTCGTAGTTGGAACCTGTTCTGTACTAATAATGTCAAGCACAAATACTGAGAAATGCCCACTTCAAAAAGAGAATTAGAGAAACAAACTGGATTAAGATTTTAGTTCAATTGGCCCATATATTGGGTATCATTTAGGGTTTTTTCGATACCGGTGCCAAATCGACATTTTTAAAATGGTTCCG
>JAUCMT010000114.1:17678711-17709092 GCA_032357475.1 Enteromius thamalakanensis
TGTCCCCAACTAAGCAAGCCAGAGGCGACAGCGGCAAGGAACCAAAACCCCATCCATGAGAGAATGGGGGAAAAAAAAAAACCTTGTAAGGGCCAGGCTTAGTAGGGTCCAGTTCTCCTCTGGCCGGACGCCCAGCACCTAGTATGATAATGCAAAATTCGACTGCATACTGTATAAGCTTTAGTGACCTTATTTGGAAATTTGTTTATTATTTCTAATCACCTACAAAAAATAATTACTCTTTTTTTTCATTTTATATCTATATTTTATTACATATTTTTATCAGTTAACAAAAATAATTTAAATAGTATTAATAGTAATAATTTTTAGTAGCTATCATGGCACACTCCTTTCAAATATCAAGTATAAAGATCATATATGGTACTTATAAGTGGTCTAAGAGTTTGTTTATTGTGTTTTTTAAGGTATCTATTTTTGATTAGTCTTCATTTGAACCTGGAAGATCTTCCACTGCCTCTTTATTTCTTGTAAATGTAAGCTGTAAATGATAAAACAATCTGTGTTCGCAGTTTGCATCAACTTTCAGAAAATACACTCTGAATAAACACCTAATTAATGTCATTAATAACAAGTGTTAGAAAAGCTTTCATTTATTGAAAAGTGACCTAAATTACAGTCATGTGTTTTCCTCATCTGCCATGAGCTTAGAATATCTATGTGAAGTACCAATTATAAATAGACTTGATTTTCTTTTTCTTTTTTGTTTTTTTTTTATAGTCAGACGTGTGATCGGAGAACATGTTTCGGTTAATGACCACCTCTGGCTAACTGCAATCAATTAAACCACCACACGAAGATCCTCAAGGCGAAGTGTGGAGCTCAGCACGAGGGGACGTGTAAATGAGGCTCGAGACCTAAAAAATGAACTAGTACTCGCACTTGTGACCAATAGTGTCATCGCAATTAAAGGAGGCTTTCAGTGTGAAATCGGAGCAAGAGGTGTAACATGCTGCTATAGAGACTGAGGACTCCCAGACCTAGATGCATTGCCTGTAGCCGAAGGCTAACAATACTGGAGCTGGAGTAAACCTTGTCTTGACATGTAGCATTTCTGCGATGATTTCTGAATTCAAATCAGTTTCCTCAAACACTCCTGCTGGTCAGACAAACAGATACACATAGTCGAGTCCCAACATCACTGCTTGAGCGAATATGTCGGTTTGAATGCATGAACAAACAGAGCACTGTTTTGATAGAGCCGCTGTGTTTGCACTTTTTGGGGGAATCGGCATACAGATGGCTTACTTATAGTTGTCTGCATATTAAACTGGATTTTAACATAAAAAATAACACACTCCAGCTTTAACTGATAGCGAAGAGATCAAAGCTGTAGAGGTTAAGCTGGAATAAACAGAAAAATGTATTGTAATTCCTTATATCAGAGTTTTGCTCTTAGACTCGCAAGCAATGCAAACATTCATTGGGATGAGGACAGCGCATGCAAACATGTATGTGTACCAAGACGTATGCATATAATCTGCATGCCCAAGTGGTCTGGCTGTCTAGCAGGATGATATTTGACAAGATCTTTCACCCCATATTTTCTAGGAAAGATGTTTGCTCTTTGGAGGACATGTTTACATATTTTGGGATGGTGTTTACTATGGATTCTGGTTTTGCATTTACATCAGTCTAACAGCAAGAGCCTAGATTGCATTCAGAGATTTTGGATCTTTCATATCCTGTCTGATAAAATAATATTAGAAGCTGTAAAGCTTTATGGTTGGTATACAGGTAGTTATACAGGATTGTATCTGAAAGGCAACATGAAACCGCATTCGCAAACAATTCTACTCCGTAATGTGACATTTCGGAGAGCAGCAGTATTTTGATTAAATTAAAAACAAAGCTGACACTAATTTTTAAGGAGGCTATCATTAATAGGAATAGTAAACATATCCCTTTTCTTCTCCTATTTGGCCTAAGTGGCATCAGCAGAAATGTGACTACTTGAAAAGTAAAAATAAAGGTGTTTTAGAGGAGGATAAGAGCAGTGCTATTTTTTTTTATTGGCATCACATAATACATCAATCACATCATAATGTAGTAATTTTTTGCATTCCAATGTGTTTAGGTTTAAAGAAGTACAACTTTCCTTTTTTTACCGTTATACTGCCGGAATCCAATGTTTCTTAATGCAAATCCCAATGCTTTGTGATTAGAGATATGTTTTATATTACCATTTCTCTTAAAGTGGCCCTATTATGGATTTTTGAAGATGAGCTTTCATGCAGTGTGTAACACAGCTCTAAGTGAATGAAAAAAATCCTGCAAAGTTTTATATCTGAAAGTGGACAGTGTGTGACGTTATTGTATCGCAAAAGAAAGAGTGAACTCTGAATCACAGAAATTAGTCATTTTTTTAAAAAACAATCTTATTCCGTTTCAAGTTGATGTCAGCATGAAACATTAGCATACTGCCTGACCACTTGTTAGAGCTTTTGGAGTGTTCAAGATAGCTGTTTCCCCAGTAATGGCTGTACAAAAAGCAGGACTGCTCAGTCACAAACACCGCTTTAAATTAAATTGACCAATCGGACCAATCACAGATTAGCTTCATGCAAGGGTTTGGAAAAAAAGAATCGTTGAGAGAATCGTTTGGGGAAATTGGAAGAAAATCACCCGCACCTACATCATATTTCATTTTGACTCTGCATATTTAGCAGTCTACACAAAAGCTATATTTGGTAAATAATGGTGCTTGTTGTTATATAGTGCTACTTCATGTAATACTGCGGTTACACACAGAATCGAGAGATAATTGTGGTAGTCTTGCTGAGTTTTGATTTGAAGCAATGCTACTCCTGTGGTTTGAGCCTGACAGGTGATCTGTATTTATTCCTACGTGAGCCATACACTATTTAATTACGTTACCTTAAATTCAATCAAACACCACTCAGATTTGACATTTAATCACTTGTTTTAAATGTTGCTCGGTGGGAACTATTTGGTTAAGATTGATTTTTGCAAGTAAGGTGAGATATATCTGAACGGTTTCTCCTGTTAGGAAAAATAATCTTGAGAAATGCATGATAATAGCAACATTCCTAAGGTCCCATGCTCCTCGCAGGCCAAGATAGTCTTAAACCTGTTCTAATTGAGACCTCCGTGACGGAAGGAGCTTGAGTTGACTGTCTATGTGTTACATTGAACTTTTTCCATATGCAGCTGATAAATATGGATGCGGGCTGAGAGTTTGCAGTGTGCTTCCAGAGCCGTAGTATTGGTATAAATGTTTTAAACCTTCACCCCCACTGGGATTCTGACTAGCCGAAGCCATTTGCGCAAGCAACAGCTGGTAAATGAGTTGCATAGCTATTTATGCATGAGAACAATGTGGGAGGATTTTTCATTTGTCTCTACTCTTGACCTTCAAAGCTATCTGATTGTTGAGCTTTTTACTACAAACCCTTTAACAGCTAATCATGCCACTCTCGACCTTGACATGTTGAAACGAGAGCCTTTCGACTTGAATATCGAGTCCTTCTAACATTGCCCTTTTGATGTGCTGGTACGCTATAGATTCACCGTCAGGTGGGTTTGTATGTGAAGAGTGAGGGTTGGGGAAAAAGTCAGAATGTAATAATTGGCACCCTTTCATTCACAAAGAAATTCAGCAGGATTTTTATATTTTTATTATTTTGTTTAACGAGTGAAACATACAATATAAGATTACGATTTATATTCTTATAAGATTAAGAATATAAGAAATTATTCATTTCTGTTATTTTATACATTTTTAGGAAGTAGTTATTAAATATTATCTACTGTATACACATTTCTGTTGTTTATGTATGTTTCACTTATTTTTTGTTTACCATTTTTTTAATTATTGTTAGTTCATTAATCTAAAAATAACCCTAAATATTAGTAAACACACATACAGGTGTGTGTACTGTATATATATATCAGAATTAAATATGTATTTGTGTGTGTGCGTGTGTGTGTGTGTGTGTGTGTGTGTATATATATATGATAGATAAATATACTGTAGATATGTATTTATGTATATATACTGTACATATTTATTTATTCATATTAACATGTTTTTTTCTTTTTTTTAACTATGTAAATACTATTATATGGTGTTTCTTAAAATTATATTTGGAGACATTTCAAAATATAGTTAAAATGTTAGGTTGCACTTCAAACTTTAGTTGTTCATATCATTTAATTTGCTAATAGTTAATATAGCCTTTTGTACTGTTTCTATCCTGGCCTATTCTATTCTAACCCTGACTATTCCTGACTATAACCAGAGAATAATACACAAGATGGTATTCCGATCCTTATATGTTTTTTTAGAGGAGCAGAACTCATTGGACATGCTGACCCTCATTTTTTCCTGTGCCATATGCCTGCACTTTGTCAAAGGCTCCTGTTGTGGGGACCGGTCACAGTTCACATCTAACCTTTAGCAAGATTAGTCTCTGAGTGACCTATCCTGGATGATGGACTTCCCTTACTCTCTGAAATACCAGCCCTGTCTGTGGCATTATTCAGGTGAATGACAGCCCATATTCCCCTGAGGGACCCACGGCCCGGCTGTGTTGACAGAGCTCGGCACCACTTTGATGATTTTCCACAATGTGATGATGCCTGTGTTATAGCATCAGCACTTTGTGATTTGATGTTGTTTTTTCTGTTCTTCTTACAACCCTTCATCTACACGAATCCTCACAGGGTTTGATATTTGACCTGAAGCAATTCATTATTTGCTGTGCAACAGATTCTTACCTTGAATTACTTTTTAAGGTAGCAGGGAATAATGCAGTCTGATAGCATGTGATTTGTCCTTTATCTGCTTAAAATTACACATTTAGCTAAACCTTTGCCTGTTGGGTTTTATTTTTCTGATTGTTAAAGGCACTGGACACAAGCAGTAGGTGACAAGCGTGCAATCTTGTCTCTCTTTTATTTGTCTGTTTTGAACGCACAAAGACTAGGGCTGCGTGATTTGGGGGAAAATATTGCAATTTTGCAAATAAAATTGTGATTGTGAGGCTATGCTTGTCTGTGGGGATGCAACATTTGGTAATTTTGCAGAAATATATCAATATGAATATAATAATAATAAGAAGAATATGTTGTTGTTATTGAATAAGGAATATTGTTAGCTATAATCATCATCATCATCATCACCACCATCATAAAATAACAATAATAATTAATACATTTGCTATACTAAATTATCAAATACTAAATAGCAATCACAAATTTACATCTAAAGCAAAACAAAACAATGTTTTTTTTTGTTAAAAGCAGCTATTAAGAAAAATATAATAATAGTAAAAAATGTATTTTACATTGCAACTGTAACAACTTAAACCTTCGAATTTTTAAGCATTTCTCTTTAAAACATTCAGGACATACAATTTTTTTATAATTAAATCACAGCTTTTGAAGTTTGATAATTGCATAAAGGGCTGTGCAACTTTTTATTTATTTATTTTTTTTAGATGGAAAATAATGATTACATTGTACTTATGATAGTTTGTAGGGCTGCCCCACTTAGTTTTATACATTTTGGGATTATATGTCAATAATGATTGTTAATAATAATAATAATAATTATTATTATTATTATTATTATTATTGTTATTGCTAAATAAAACAATACAATAAACATACTATCGTATTATATTAAATGTAAAATAAGAATGAGTATTTATAATAATAAAATACTACTTTAATACTATTATTAATATTGTAATTATTGTTAATATATTTTACATCATTGTTTTCTTTTTTTAATGTAGGGACAATAAAAGTAATAAAACTTGTACAAATGATTTTCCCTTCATGAAACCTTGTTGCCTAAAGGCCGTTTTTACGAGTTTTGCTGATGTATTTCCTGTACAAGGAGAATCAGCTGGGGATGGAAGAGCCAGCCATAACTCAGCTGAATATTTCGGGGTGCCATAATTTGAACGAAATCAATTATGCATGCGTGCTTGTGTAATGAATGTAAAAAGAGTTGCCCTATCATTCATAATCTGGAGGGAAGGGGAAATTTGAGCGCCTGGGTTGGGCACTTAGTGGTGTTTCTAAAGGGCTGGGTGATACTTGAGCTGCGGAGGGCAGAGGAAGAGATAGAGCCCTTTCCTTTGTGCGCACAGATTACAGCTCCAAATATAACACCTCGGACACTGATAATGCTGCATCTAATGCACGTTAAAAGTGAGAAGGTGACTCGAACTGACAGGGTTTTAGATGGTGCTGGTGCCACAAGGAGGAAGAGGGAAAGCCAAGGCTCCTGAGTTTGTTAAGGGGTGGCTTAAATCACATAGCCACTAATTTGTTTTACTACAAATTTGGCACAGCAAGACTGAAGTGTGGTTGTGTGTGTGTATATGTCCACTGTCACAATACGGTAAATCTGTGATCCGGCTTCCTAGTCAAGTAACCTTGCAGAGAAGAGAGAAATCGCTAGCGTTTCTGATGACCTTCAATCAGAAAAGCTGTAAAATATTACAACCATTAGTATCCAGCACCAACATATGAGTGAAAATGATACACATAAGGGTGGTAAGATGTTATTGATGGTGTTTATGAGATCCCACGGGGCGAGTCATGAAATACCCATTCACTGTCACCGACAGACATTGGGCATTGATTGGAAAAGGATCATGTGTCCTTCGATCACAAATGTTATTACGCAGTTGCCAGCTATTTGCAGCTTGTGTAAAGCGTGTCAATAGAGCATTTTGTCACCTAGTCCCTGGTGTAGACATGATTAAGACTGCTATTCCTGGAAAATTAGATAATTAGCAATAAGTCCGAGTAAGGATGTGCCTTAACCCCCGTTCACACTACATGCGACACGCAGCAACAAAGCAGCACAATCATTTCAATGGAGAGCTGGCGATTTCTGGCGACAATAGCGACAGTGGACGTCAACAATCTTATGTGGGCGTGTCCAGCGTAGTTCAGAATCGTTCAACTTTATGGCAATGAAGAGCGACTTTTGGAACTGGCAGCCAATAGGAAAGAAGACAATAGTGCTCGTGATTATTCTCCTTTCAGCTCCAGCAGTGATGGAGAAGAAATAAATTCTTGCTGTTAGCAACTGTATTGTTTTTTATGACATGTCCCTGTCCACATACAGGGACATAAATTTAAAAATAGAAAGGGGTAGCCGATATCGTAGGGATTTCAAGTAGGTTTTTAATGAACTAATAGGATGTAAAATTAGATATTACCTCTTTAAAAAATCTAAACCAAAATGTGTTAAATGAATGACAACAGACAAAATCACAAATTATTAGATAGCAAATAAACGTACCTTATTAAAAATAATACTAACTTCATTAAAATGTATTGCAATTTGTTTGTCTTTGTTTCTGAAGTTGCTTTGGATAAAAAAGTTAAATGATTATGTTAAGGGAATGTAAATGTAATTGTATAGAAACACTGGTTTACACTCCGTACTCCATACATACGTAATTGTTATGTATGCTACATAAATGAATGCAATTATAGTAACTCTGTAGTAATGCAGTGTGTACGTAAACAAGCTTTATATTAATACAATAGCCTACAATGACATTACTAAGCAACCAGTAATGAGAGCGTCCACTAGCGACCTCATCGCCAGCCTCTGCCGACATGCAGCGACAGAAGTCGCTCCTAGTGTGAACAGAGCTTTACAGTGGTTTTACCATGGATACTGGTTGTTCTTGGAAAGTGGAATAACCCTTTTAAACCAAAGTGCAATTACCTTAACTGTAGTAAAATCATTATGATGCCCCATTTGCTCTGACAAGAGCTTTTATAGCTGAAGGTCACAAGGTCATTAGAAGCGGTTTCTGCTGCTGGATTAGTTAGCCCATTAACGTTATTAGTCGGTTGCATCACATGATTTGAAACATTTACCACAGTTGAGATGTTTCGAATGTGTAAGTTATTATGTTATTCACTGCTTATTTAAAAAAAGACAAAAATAGTTTTCTGTTTTCTGCATGCATTATGGTGTAAAGTGGCAGGTGGCAGGACTTGTTGAGAATCAATAATGTCGTTTTATTTGATTGTTCTGTGTGAACAGCTTAAAGTGGCTTAATGCTGTTTAAAATCTTAAGAAATGTGATAAAAGACACCAGTGTTCAGTAAACTGCATATGTCACCCTGGCTGTGAAAACTGAAGCTGAAGTCCTCCTTGACCTCAGCTTTCAGATGTATTCATGTTACATTCATCATACAGTATCTTGTTTTTTATATAAAGATAAAGATATTGAATTGTGAAAGACCAGTTAAAAATAAATAACTCAAAGAAAAAAAAAGAAAAAAATTGTTAAATTGTTACATTTGGCATATTCCCACACTTTCCGTTTTGCTAGAGATGTAATAGATGCTCAACTTAGTCTTGGTGCTTGAATTTCTGCAGCATTTATAAGGTCAGCAAAGAACCATGCTTGATGGGAATATTTCTTGACATGGAGTGGGCATGTACAGTATAAACCTTAATACCCATGCTTTTTACTTTTAAAATCAATAATTGTTATTTTGCTAATCAATAAACCTTGTTAACTTTTCTGCAATGAGCTGATTCAGAGCACTTTGCCTTCATGAATTTGAAAATTGAGGTCACGAACTTACAGTATGTGGGAAAAAGATGAGATTATCTTTTTTTTTTCTCTAGGAGCTATTATGTCACCCTCCTGAGAACTGGCATGACTTCTTGGTTTCTATGTAACGCTCCTCCGTAACATACACAGTGTTGATGCTTTTGTTTTATTATTCATAACAAGTCAACAACTTCTTGTTTAATGGTGTTCTCTGAGAGGCTGGGGAAACTGCAGACTGCATGTTTTCTTACAAGCCTGCCAGCAGGCTCCTATTATGGTGGGGGGGCGGCGGCTATATGCAGAGTGCTTTTTTATTAGGCCACTGCAGCCTTCTCTCCATCCACCTGGTGAAATGATTCGTCTTTTTTGATAGCCTTGCTGGAGTCTGCCTGTGCAAGGAAACCAAATTACTGTGAGTAAATGGCCTTGTTGGTGTTAGCCTAGGAATCCAGGTCATGTGTATATGTGTAAACAGTGCTCCTGAATCCAACCCTCCAGACATTTTTATCAAGTAATCTGCCGTTAGAGTCGAGCCCTAGTGGCCAGCAGATGTGCAGCAACACTTTGAAGTCACTTTGTGTCTGGCTTCAGCATAACAGCAATATCGACTCAACCAGTCATTTGTGTCATATTTGTGTGTGTTTGTGTATATAAATGTTTGCACTGACTCATTAATTAATGTCATTGACCTCTAAATGGTCAAACATAATATCTGCCAAAATAACAATCCTTAATATCCTCTGAATAGTGTGTTAAAGTGCATTGAATCAGAGTATCTTGAAGTACTTGCAAAAACAGTACATCAAAACTCTTTTTTTTAACATTTGTTTAGTTTCAGAGCATCCAAAATTCTATTATTTAGCACGGCACACAGAATCAAGCAGGTTGCGGGGCAATGAGCTGGCAGAGTGGTTGTGTGTAGTTGATGCTGGTAGCTGGTTGGTTGGTTTGATGGAAGCTGTCTCACTGAAGCCTGTGTTGAGATTCTGTTCACATCGGCTAAACCCAGCCGGCGTTTCTGCCTCTGGCTTCTGCAGGATGGTGTGAAGCTCACAAAGGCTCTTTGAGGTCTCAATCTGCTGTCAGAGACCCTGTGATTTATCTAATGCTGTAAATGAAGGTGGAGACCGGATTTTTATCAGGCTAGTGTGAGTTAAGGAAGCATGCACGGCTTATTGAGAAGTACTTTTACTCAGGTTTTAGGCAGCGCTTGACATATCTGGATATTAGTGTAGGCGTTGTTTGTAAAAATATGTGAACAGAAAAATAAATGTCAGTGTTTATTTATTAATGCTGGTAATCAAACAGATGAGAGTCCCCATTGACTTCCATAGTATTTCTTTCCCTACTGTTGCAAAGGGACTGAGGGTCGAGATCCAAGTGCAAATGCTTTATTCAAAAACGTAGTCATACAGGCAGGGTCAAACACCAGCAAACAGTACAATCCAGGCAAAGGCAAAAGAGTAATTCCAATAACAAAGTGAGGGTCAGGGTAAGTGGCAAACAATCAAAAAACTAGAAAACAGTCTAAGGTCAAGAACAGAATGAAACAAGGAAGACATGAGAACAAGGAACAAGGGTATGGCTTTGCAATAATCAGCATATGAGATAGAGTGAGGGCTTTTTTTAAGCTAGACGCAGGGGAACACAAGACAGAACCCACCAATGAGAACAAGACACATGCAATACAACCAATCAGAACATGCCACATTTATAAAAAGGTAGGCAGGCAGAGTCAAGACCCACCAGAGCGAAGCATTCAGAGTCAAGGCCCTCCAGAGCAATGCGAGAGCCAACATTGGGGTGCAAGTGTAACAGAAGCCAGGCAGCGCAGGCAGAATGGGCACCCACCATGGTGGCGTAGATGGAACGGGAGGCCAGGGCAGAGCAGACCGGACTTGTAAGAGAGAGCACAGAGAGATTAATAACAGCCTATTCATCCGGGACAGTGCAGGCTACGAGGTCGCAGGTGACCTCCATGGTTGGAACCGGGCAGGACGAGAGTTCGAGGATGGCCTCCGTGGCCAGAACTGGGCAGGACCGAGGATTCAGGGGCAGTCTCTGTGGCCATGACTGGGCAGGACGAGAGTTCAAAGGTGGCCTTCGTGGTAGTGACAGGGCAGGACGAGAACTTGATGATAGCCCTTATGGTAGTCTCCCTAGTTGGGTCTGGGCAGGATGAGGAGACCCCTGGAGAGTCTGCATCTACCGGCGGAACCTCCAGAGGATCAACGGCCCAAGCCGACACCTCTGGAGGTTGTGCAGCCACCGGCGGGTGTACCTCTAGTGCATGTACGGCGTCAGCCGACACCTCAAGGGGTCCTGGAGAGGATTCTTGGACTGGGGCAGTCTGAAGAGCAGGCTCATGAGCAGATGAGGCCTCTGTAGTGGACTCGGGGGCAGACGAGATCTCTGGGGCAGACTTGAGGGCAAATGAGGCTTTTGGAGCAGAATAGTGGGCAGCTGAAGCCTCCATAACAGGCTCGTGGGCGGATAAGGTCTCTGTGACAGGCTTGTGGGCAGATGGAGGCCTCTGGGGTGCAGTGTGCAGCCCACACACTTAAAATAGCAACCGCCATAACAGGGAGTACAGAGGATAGGGGACAAACAGATGGGAACACAAGACAGAACCAACCAATGAGAACAAGACACATGCAATACAAGGAACCAATCAGAACACGGCCCATTTACAAAGGTAGCACAAGGCATGGTGACATGGGGCAAGGGACACATGGTACATGGAGTCCAGGGTGGAGTGCCATCTAATGGAGTTCATGGGCACTCCAGCTGGCGATCGTGACACGTACTATGGTAGTCAATAGGAAACAACTGTTTGGTTCTTCAGAATTCTTCAAAATATATATTTTTATTTTTGTGTGAGTGTATCTGTTCAACATTATATTAGGACATATGGGTGAGTAAATGTAAATGGATGAAAAATATACAATATGTAAATTGCTTGTATTGTAATCATAATATCATCTATTTACTATTACCACTGCAATACATATAATAATATGTAAAGTCATTGGTTCCTATACAAAAGGACTCTTTGATCATTGTCAGACCAACCTTGGTGCAAGTATTGTTACAGTTATAATCACAATTTTTATACCATTGTCATTGGAGAAGCCTTTTTTCCTCTCATACAGCTGTACATTTAGCTACAAAGTCATGAAATATTCCTTCCAGATCACATTACATTGTGGTGTCCCATCTTTTTTCAGCACTTTCGCCCACCATTTCTCCATTTTTTTCCAATGAGATTTGAACTAGCTCTGCATTTATCGCTCTGGACACAGGCAGCATAGTCATGATAATTCTCATCCCATTTCATAATGTCTGCTATGCAATCTCTTCATCTGCCGCCAGTGGAAGGGGGGAAGCACATTATCTATGGCAGAGTATTATAAGAGATTATCCCTGACAGATCTTTTCCCTCGCAGGCACCATTAACCAGGCTTCGGCCCACTTGATATTTCTACCACCTGTGACCGTCATCCGCTGGGCACAAGAATTATTGCCATTGTATTTTTTCCCCGCTCTATAAATTAATCATGTAAGGAACTACACTGAATCCGGTTGGACAGTGACCAAGAAACTCCCTCCCTCTTTACCCGAAGATGCCAGAGACACCATGCATCATTAAAACGCGGCATGCCATTTGACACAGAGATAACTCTAACGTTTGCCCCAGTATGGTTTGATGCATATTATCATGCTGTAGACAGAAATAATAGGCTTTTTTCTGACTTTGAAATATGCGAGAGCCCCGGATGGACGACAAAAAGCAAGTTGACCTCTCTCTGAAGTGAGTGGGGACTGCTGACGAGACTGAAACATAAATTAGCATTGATCATTTTTGCTCAACATGCCACATTAATGACTTGAGCCTTACAGGACTTGTTAGACATCCTGTGGAAATAGATTATAATGGTATTACTAGTTGTCCCAGAAGTCCACCAACTTGATTGTTTTACAAATGGCACATGGTTCTCAGTACATTCAAGGACAACATTTTTAGAGTCATTAATGTTGTATTCCCCCAGGGACGTTTTTTACATAAGGACGTGTATTAATGCTGGTGGATATTCAAGCATTTTTTTTCATGTCTTAAATTAGGTGTCATTTGTATAAAACTTTTACCCTCCTTTTTAATTGATGATACAGCAGAGTTGCATGTGTATCAGTTATCTAATAAAAGCATATTAAACACACCTCAAAGGATGGCAAGGCAGGGAAGTAGGATTGAATGAATTGATCTGAAGAAGTACGAAAACAGGTAGCATGCAGGGAATCAAATGTTCAGGTCAAATTAAGTTCTTCCCCCATCGTGCAGCTATAGTTTCATCCTCCGTTTCGCATGCTCACTGTTATAGATCACCCTCATGCATCTCATAAGGAAAGACATCAAACAAATATCCGGCTATTGACCTCTCCTCCCAGACTTGATTGAGACTCATAGCAGGCTGCAGGAGCAGAATGACAAACAAAGGAGGCAGGAGGTTAAAAAAATGGAAACCAAATCGATAGAGATGACAGAAATGACGAAGGACTTGAAGGTCAGAGCTCTTGGTCCCTTAGAGTAGATAATACAGGAACATAATCAATCTCGTCTAATTTAATCTCTCCCCCCATCTCAGACCTGATCTGCACGCATTTTTTTTCCTTTCATGGTCGAGTCTTTTCATTTTCTGCCCAATGACTAAACTGCTCTCTGATAGCAATAGTGGATCAAAGACGTTGGTTGAATGGGTTATAATAGAATAACACTTACACACAAAGACCATGCTGGTGTTTCATATGTTGATTATTAAGATACACAATGTTGCTTTAAAAGGATATTTAGTAAAGTACTTCAGAATGGACCTGACACTTCTAAATAGTCTAATGCTTCAAAGCAATTTTGTTTCAAAACAGATTTGAGGCTTCAAAGTAATAAGCTATTGCCCAGTGCAACACTGATCATTCAAAACAGATCTGAAATAGTAATGTTTTGAAAATATGTAAGAAGTCTGAATAAACAATATTGATGTTTAAATACAGTGTTGATGCTTCAAAGAAATATTGGCACTTCAAAGCAATTCTGATTGTTCAAAACAACAGTGATCATTCAAAATAGAACTGATGATTTAAAACATTGTTGACAATTTAAAGCAATTCTGATTTGTTTAAAATCATTCTGAATGTATAAGGATGCTTCAACAGTGTTGAACATTCAGTGCAGTTGCCCTATCATGCCTTTTCAAATATGATCTTTCATGCCGTGTGTCATGTAGCTGTTCTGTATGTGTACATAAACTATATAAAAAGTTGTGGCAGGGACAGTGCACGATAAATGAAGTTTTTCTTGTAAATGAAGTCTGCTCACATTCGGCTTAATGAGTCGTCAGCAATTTGAATCTTTTCTGTTACAGATACCTGTCACTAAGTAAAATATTTGCATAATGTCCGACCACGTTCTACATCACAAACTAAAGTGTTTTTTGACCTTGCATATGTAAGGTAATGTTTTAAAAGACTCACTTTAAAACCGATCTGATGCTTCAAAGCGAGTATAGTGTCATAAATGTTGTTTGTTTCCAAATAATGCTGATGCTTCAAAACAATGCTGATGCTTTAAAGCAATTTTAGTGGCTTCAAAACTTGATTAATTAAATGAGATCTATTTTGTTGTTTCAAACAGATTCAAAAGTACTGAAAACTCCAACTCGTAAAAAGTACTGATGCTTCAAAACAATATTATTTCAAAAAGACTACTTCAAAGAAATACTGATGGTACTAAACAAATGTGATGCTTTAAAACAATGCTGATTCCTTACAAAACAATGATGTTAGTTTGAAGTCAGTTTTGAAGCTTCAAAGCAATTCTGACTAAACCAGGTTCGGTATTGTTCACAGAAAATGAAGAACTGTCTAAATGTTACGCATGTTATGCATCACGGTGACTTTCAAGACTTATTCGAAATGTGATGTCCCTAGTGTTCCTATATCGCTCATAAACCACAAGCTGTTCTGCACTCAGAAATGTCAAGAATATTACGCTCGTTTGCTAGACATTTGTTACAGTTTGACACTTAAACCGCACGTCCCACCAGGGCCCATATTTGTAAAAGCCAGCACGGCGACGTTGACCCTCATAAATTAAAGTGTGTATTCGACAACACTGATGTGCTTTAAAGAGTATTGAATTCCTATGAGGTGGATGAATTGCACGCCGCTGTCTCGAAAAGAGGGAGGGCTGACGCCGTATAGCTTACTCCTCTATCATATTCACTGCCCTTTCAAAGTGTATCACCTCCCCTATCGAATCATAATCCTGTTCCTGAGATACGCCAGCCTGAAAATGAAATATGTTTGCAGGTTTGTAAATGTATCACACATTTTTTTTCCCAGTGTAAGTGTGTAGAACCAATACTTTTAGTACAATCCAAACATTGCCTTTGGCAGCTGAATATGTGTCGAGGTTTTGCTGCCGTAAGCCACTGAGGATTTTTTCATATCTCTCTTAGGCCCTCGCTCTTCACAGGTCTGTCTATCTATCTCTCTCTCTCCGATTTCCTCTACTCCTGAGAGATATATTGAGGGTAGGCTTGGTATCCAGACTGCAGTTGATCAGCTGTGAACAGGCCCATAGGCACAGGATCCTGTCTGTCGTTATTTGGATGAATGAATTATTAATATTTCACCAGTTTATCTGAAGTTACAACTCCTCCTGCTTGTGTTGCTTTGTTTTCTAATGTATTTCTCTCTTTCTTCCTCTCACCCCGTCCCTTGCTCATTCCACAGCTAACAAAGCTGACTTTACATAGAAAGAACACGACTTGCTCCTCTTGCAGTTGAATGGAAATAAAAGAGATTCTGTGACCTTGGAAGATGAAGATGTTGTTGCCATGGGAACTCTTAATCCTGCTGTCACTCAAGAGCTGCCTAGCAGGTAAGATATCCCCCAACTTGCCTTTGATAGCTCACCTGTTCTGCATAGTCCCCACTTTAGCAGAGAGAGTGGCTCTGTCTAATCATTCTCTCATTCCTCTAGAGACAGATGCATGCTGGGAACAAGCTCTTGTGGTTGCCCCAGCAGGACATTTGTCTTGACACAGTTTCTGATTTTTCTGTTTAGCAAGAACTTCACCCAACTTATTTTGGCACACTTTACTCATTCAACAGACTAGCGTTGGAAATGTAATTTAGCTTTGAAGAAGGTTCTAAAGCAGTTATGATTTGATGTAATATTGGGTGTTGAGTTGCAACCCAACATTATTTTTCAATCTTACTGAAGTCTGACATTTTGCGATTATTAATATTGCACAAGTTGTTGTTTTTTTTTACTTGATTTACAGTATATAAATGTATTTGAGAAGCAACATTGCAAAATAATTTTCAGTTTCTATACATTGCATGAAAGTGAATTGTTAATTTTTAAATATGTTCATTTTATAACCTTTTCTTTTCTTTTACATATTTATGCCTGCATCTGCCAGTGCAGTAAGAAAAATATTATTAAAGATGGATTCTCTGAAAAACGTAATAATAATAATTATTATTATCAAAATGTAATGTTGCCTCTCAGGTAAATTTTAGTGCTGTCAAATGATTAATCATGATTAATCACATCCAAAATAAAAGTCTGTGTGTTAATGCTGTGTTTATTTATTTTGTTTATATTAAAACACACACATACAGTATATACTTAGAAAGTATTTACATGTAAATGCATTTATATATTTATTTTCTTATATTTGATATTATATTTAAATATATTTAATATATAAACATAACATATTTTCATTAAATATATACATGTATGTGTTTGTATTTATATATACCTAATAAATATACACAGTACATACAAATATATTATATAAAAAAAAACTTTTATTTTGATGTGATTAATCATGATTAATCCGTTGACAGCACTAGTAAATTTATCTCATTTCAAGGATTTTTAGATATTTTCTCAGGACATTTTAACAAAAATACTAAGCATGGGATTTTTTACAGTGATTTTGTTGTTGTTTTTTGTATATGTATTATTACAGTTAATAATTTATAAAAAATGTTTGTGTATTTGGTTTATTACAAATTGTTTATTTTTCCATTTTATAATACATTGCACCATTTTGTTTCATTAAATTATTTTCAGTTTTCCCCCAATAATTAGAACAAGCCCTTGACTCAGCACTTTAAGTTAAAGACCACTGTTTTTCAGAATATTGAATATTAATACTGTATTGATATTACAGCTACTTGTAGCACTTTGGAAATGAACTAAAACTCTTCATATGCATAATCAGACCCTGTCAGCAGTGAAGTGTTTGAAAAGTCTTTTAAAGTTTCCATTAAAAAGTGTATATTATTTCTCCAATGGTTCATCCAACTCTCAGCACATACTGCGGTGCTGTAAGGAAGAGGCAGGTGCCCTATTTTATGTCCCCCACTCAGTGCCGGTGCTCCAGTTATTGCCGTTGTTGTGCTACAGTAACTATGCCAACTCAAATGGGCATTTGCATTCAAGCCACAGGTGCTCTTTTGATTGCACAGCTTGATATTCAGAAAGCTTAGCTGGAGAGAAGGAAGTGCAGAGGCCAGACAGCCTCAGATGGAAGGGCAGTAGCTATTCAGCGCCAAGGACCTGAGGAGACCAAACCCACATATCTAACAACCTGCCATATTGTAGCTTTGAAGACAGATTTTAAGATTTTTGTTTTTTATTTCCAGTAACAGACTTGATGAAACACTGACAAGCTGTGCAGTAATTAACTGCAGTAAATTTCCTGTCGGTGTGGAAGTTGATTAGATCTCTTGAAGATAATTGGTAGTAGCGTCAGGAAATAAATAAATCTCATGTAGTCTACTATAGTAATCTACCAAAGGTGAATGGTTATTTTACATTCAGAGGCTGAAAATGAATGTAGTTAATATTTAAACAATAAATGGATCTATAAGGATGTGGTTATAATAATAAGGATAGAAAGTTATTAAACTTGGTGGGCTGCCCTCATTTTAAAGAATACCTGCTGGAAATTTGATTCATTGTAAGTGTAAGTAAATTATTAATAGCTTTAATAACATTACGATAACCTTATGGTTCAAAATAAAATTCATTTACCCAACAATTTGACAGTGGATTACGCACTTGGACAGTCATTTTTTTTGTCACTTCAATTCGTCTGAATTTGTGACATGTATTTGTAATGTTAACACAGTAATCATAGAAAAAAAAATATATATATTATTTGAAATAAATTTTTCAGGACCATAATAAATCAACAATAACATGTGTTTTGAATGATCCCTCTTATTTTGGTAAAATAATTGACCTTTTTAAAGATTCTGAAATTGGGGCGTGTAAACTTTGGACCTCAGCTTTATTTATAAAGGAATTTTCCATATTGACCTTTAACAGGTGTTTATCCTGTATTTCGAATTTTCCACTTCATTGCGTTTTAGGGTTCATCGTTTTAGGGTTAATGGAAATATCCATAAAATTACTGGATAATGTCCTGGCAGAAAACTACCAGTATGTTTTCCTTTTTTTCATTTCCCCAGTGTGCTTTGAATGAACAGTCCTGCTGAAGAGATGTAGATGCTTCATTGTACTTTATTCATCCCTGTTGTAAGTTCCATAAAGGGGTGGGGGCAAAATCATCCATGACAAAAAGTGATGGGGACGTGTCCCTTTGTAAATGACAGCTAAATGTGGACTACTGTAAGTGTGCTACTCCTCGCTCTAAATGCTTCATTAATTCTCATCGTTCAAAGGACACACAAAAGGGAAAGTGAAAAAAAGTAGCATCTCCCACAGCGTGAGGAGACAGGGGTTCACCCCAGGCAAACACGCCCGGACACTTCCATTAGCTTGATGATGCGGGAGGGTAATTTTTTTTTTTGTCCTCGTCAAGGTTAGGGACCTGTAAAAATGAATTTCATTCACTCAAAGAGGACAGGGAAAAAAATTACAGGTGAGTTTTACTGAGGAAAAAAATAGTACAATTCCTTTCTCTATAGAGAGAAAAAAGATGTTTTTCAAGAGCTTGTTTATTAATTTAAGAAATGATACATTTCACTGGAGTAATTACCACAACATGGGGTAATTAGGGAGGTGGATTGGTGTCTTGGCAGCAGTCAACCGAAACAACAGACCTAGCCACACTGCCATGCGTGTTACGGGCCTGCCAAAAGAAGGACGTCATGTTGATACGGTTTCTACTACAAGAGGGGAAATGAATGCTGTTCCTCTGGCACGTGTTTACGTTGCAGATCTAATGAACTCAGTGTGGGAAGTTGTTGAAAATAAATGAATAGTGCACATTAGACATAATGTGGACCTGATGTGTTCACACCTGTTTTATGATCTTGATTCATGTACCAGGTTGTGGATTACGAGCTTTTCAAATGTCTTTTTCTTCTAGAGAGAATTATTCGACATGGTCCAGTGTTTACCCAAGAGCCCAGTGACAGTGTTTTCCCTTTAAGTGCGGAAGACAACAAGATATTCATTAACTGCAAAGCCAAGGGAAGTCCAGCACCCCATTACAAGTAAGATAGTCTAAGAGTCTAAGAAACCATATGAAAAAATATTGTTTTGCTATTTTTTGTCTTTTGAGTGTGTTTTTTTTTCTCTCTCTCATATTTAAACTTGAAATTAAACTAAATTGTAAGACTTTGGAAACTCATATTAATTCTTATTTTAATACATTTTGACAAACATTTTAATAGCTTTCTTTTAAAAATGTTTTTACAAACTTTTAAAATCCTATATTTAAGGTTATTCTTTTGAGACTAACTGAGTTTTATTTGCCCTTTAGAACAATATTAGATAGGATTTAAATGAATAACTTTATTTTTAGCAAGACATTTTGATTTTATTTAATCTGCTAAGCTTTTGACTCTGAAATTGTAAATACTAGTAAATTAAAAGTAAGATGTATTAAGAAACATTTTGTCACTAGTGTCAGAATTTTAAACGGCTCTTTCAATATTATCACTATTTAGTTTGTATACATTTTTGTTTTAGTTTTAGTAATTTTAGTATTTGCCAAGAGTAAGGCTACAAATTTTTACTAGCCATGGAAACTAATTTTTTTTTTTTTTTTTTTTTTTATTCTTATATTTGTATTTTTTTATTTTATTTAAATACCATTTAAAAGTGGCACATTTTTTTTAATGTTAACCTTTTTACAAATATGTTCCACAAAAGTATTTCTATATTTTTAATGCTTGTGTATCTTTTCATCATATTTATCCTGTGCCCATTCTACTTGTTTTTATATTTAGGTGGAAATTCAACAGGAAAGATCTTGATATTGACATGGACTCCAACTACAGCCTTGTTGAGGGAAACCTTTTGATCAATAACCCTCAGGCAACTAAGCATGGCGGTGTTTACCAGTGTATTGCCACTAATGCATTCGGAACCATCCTGAGCCGAGAGGCTAAAGTGGAGTTTGCATGTAAGAAACATTAAACTATTTGTTTTGTAAATTTGAATATTCGAATATATATAGCATCTGACAGTCTCCTCCACTCTTTAATACTATTGCTTTGACTACACTGTCTGTAAATCTGTCCTTTGGAAGCTTTAAATGCACAATATGTAAAATTGGCACTGTTACAATATTTTCCATATTTCATGTTGTCATGTGGTCCATTAGTGGATAAGATATACTTTCTTCAATGATGTAGCAGGCTTTTAAACTGACAACTTCGTTTCCCTATTTGCAAGATTCCATCAGCAGATGTCCAATGGTGCTAACTAAAATGCAGCCTGTCATGAAAAAAGGGCTTAAATCAGCAGATAATCATATTTCGGTCTGCCTCGTTTAAATTGTGTGTACATCTAAAAAACACATTGTTCATTTCACAAGTAGATGTCCTTTCAGGTTTTGAGTGATGTAGGAAATTGTAGGTCTAATTGGTGGTGCATTTAGAGAGTGGAAAAAAACATTTTTCAAATGATTTACCTTCTCACATAGACTTGGAGAACATATTTTATCACTAGTCATATGAGGAATGTTTTTCATTAAGTGTTTTTTTTTAATTCATTTTCTTGCTTGTGCATTTGGGAAACCCTTTTATTCAAAGCGACTTATATTGCATACACAATATTTAGGGATTTATATAAGAGTCTTTAAAATATAGATCTGACACTATTTAATTAACATATTTATCATGGCAAATACATCCAAGTATAAAAATCTTTTCTTTTTTTAAACCCACTTGCAAATTCTTATCTCATTCAACCTTTTTTTTTTTTTTTAAGCATAAACCTCACTAAATGTATATTTGTAAAATGGTTTCACACAGGCATGCATTCACGAGGCTGGAGAGCCGATATTTGAATAAACACCCTAGCTTTAGCCCAGTGTGAGATGTCATTTTTGCCTGTCCCTTCCTGCTCTAAAGAGTGGCATTTCTAAAGGTCCCTGCTCTGTGAGTCGTCTGTTGCACGTCAGAGCAATGACAGTGCCTTTAATGAAAAGTAATGGCGATCCTATTATTTTGTTTTCGCAGACCTGCAGAATTTCAGCAGCAAGGCCAGAAGTCCAGTATTAGTGAGAGAAGGACAGGCTGTTGTGCTCCTGTGCGGTCCGCCACCCCACTTTGGAGGTACATTTTTTTTTTGTATTCCGTATTAATCTGAATGCTATTTATTAATTTCACATGGCTTTTTTTGCATGCAAATAAACAAGCCGCTTTTCTTTAAAGTTATCACAACTCTTCCACTTTCCTTTGTATGAATAGAGCCCTTTTGTACAAAAGCAAGAGTGACAATTGATCGCAAAACCCGTTGACCTCTTTCCAATGCAAATTTTTGATCATGTTTAGCCTGTGGAATAATGCTACGCAAAATCCAAGGTCAGAAACTGACTGCAAGTGGCAGACCTCTCTCCACTCTGCTCACTTAGTATGTATGGTACATGTCGGTTCAGATTGTATCTTAATCATCTCATATTGTGAGCAAAACAAGGTTTCAAATGGCCAGAGCACAATGGCTCACTCTGGAGCTGACGTTCTTGCATTCATACACCAACCTCTTGGCATTTAGCTTCCCCTCCTCCTTCCTAATGGCACTTGTGCCCTTGTGGTCATTTGGAAAGGTTATTTTCTTAAGCCTTGGCCTTCTGTTGAAAGGTAATAAAGGCATGTGGTGGCTGGTTTAAAGCGACATGTCTCTTTATCCCCCGTTCCAGCTGTGCACCTCTTCTGTGTCTGTGTATAGCTGATTAGCAGCCCCTCAAAGAGCCACACACACATGCGCCAGAGGTGCAATTTCACGCCACCGCACCGCCGTTCTGTCATTCCGCCACATTTCCAGTCAAATCAATGGTCTTAAGTGACCCACACCTTCCCCGCTCCCCACCACCACCCTCCAGCTTCTATTTTCTTTCCCTCGTTCACCCGCCACAACCACCCACATTCTGTAATCCAAGGCTCTTTCATATGGATAATGCTTCTTGGGAATTTATACAATGGCTAGAATCCGCAGCGCATTCCTAGAAGTGTTTTTTATCAGAGGTGAAACTATGAAAGTCTGTATATTACCTAACAGAGCTATTCGTTAGCGTTTCTGCTAATCTCAGTGGTAGTTGCTTGGCTGGTTAAAACCACCTGGAAGTGTGCCATTTGAAATGATTTTGTATTGACAATTTCGCTGCTTCGTTATATTTTTTTTTCAAACAATTACATGTTATATTTAGTAAGTATATAGTATATAAATATCAGTGGTGGACGTAACGAATTACAACTACTCGCGTTACTGTAATTAAGTAGGGGTTTTTTCCCGCTTTTTTTTTTTTTTTTTTTACTTTTTTTGACTATTTTTAATGCTGTACTTGTACTGGAGTACAAATTTAGCAAAATAATCTACTTTGTTACTTTTAAATCATAGTCCGATCCCGAGTACGCCCACATTTTGAATTGATATTCAAACCTTTGATGTATCATGCAATCTTAAATGTACTAATTAAAGCAGTGATATCTATACCAGGAAAATCGGATAAAGAACATTCTAACCAGACCTACTTCTCCATGTTTATGTCTATGGCGATTCATATCGCCACGTACTCATATAGTACGTATGTGTTACTTTGCATCGGTGACGAGATTGCTACAATAGTTCGAATATAAAAACTTATTATAAGTGTACCGTAGACATTCGGGATAAGGGATGATGTACTGTACGCGCTTATTACATACATTTAGCAAATTTGAAAACTGAAAAAAGTTACATATTCCTGCTTTAAGCCAACAAGCATTATGTTGCTGTCCATGAATATACACATGCTCTCGCTCTCTCCTCGCATCCGGCTCCTGTCAACTACAGTCTCAATGTCCACACGGGATTACAGGAATTCATCATACATTTAATCATTCTCGTGCAAATGTTGTAACATGAGAATATAGTTTTGTAATGGCAGAAAACTGGCAGAGAGGTCTTAAATAGCCCTAACACACACAAGTGAACTGTCCTCTCTCTCCGATATTGCTTGTGTGCGCTCAGACTGTGTACAGTCGCCATATCTCTGTGCTTTTAAAACAGAAATTGTTTAATCCTGTATTAAACTTTATAAAAAGTTACCAACCAAATAGATTAACACCTACCTGATGGAAATGCTACTGGAAATGTTATTGTTTGTAAGTGAAATGCACCAGAAATCTTTCAATCAAACTTACATTTTTTTTACAATCCATGTATGCTAGAAATGTCATACAAATGATATTTGTATGATTTGTATATTTAAATAGCCCTAATCTCTCTAACCGCCCAACTGCTCCTAAATACAGTGTGTGTGTGTGTGTGTGTGTGTGTGTGTGTGTGTATATATTTTTCTTTTTTCTTTTTCTTTTTACACATTCTAAAAAGGAATTTATTTCTTTAATGGCAAAATCTAAAACCTAATTTTCAGCTTAAAAGTTGTCACGTGATCCTTCAGAAAGCATACTAATATTCTGTGCCCAATAAATGTTTCGTCTTATTATTGATAGTGAAACCAGGAATGCTGCTTAATATTTTTGTAATAAATAAAAAATAATAATAATAATAATTTCTGACCCCTAAATGTTAATGTGCTTTTGAATGTGTATATGTTTACATTTCTATTTTTATTTTTATTATTTTCTCTTTACTATTATTATTTTATTACATATTTTTGACATAAGGTGTACAGTTAGAAGTCATTTTAGTTTACTGTTATATTACTTGAAGTTACTTTACCATTGGTTGTTTTCTATCAGTTTTGTGAATTTTCAGAGACAGCTCTCCATTATTGCCCAGTAACTACCAACTGAAGTGAAAAAAAAATTGCCGTGTTCATTGGCCTGCTCTGTCACATGATTTCAGATTATAGTGGCTGTGAATTTGTTTCCTAAGAGACCAAAAGCCTTGAGCACAGTGCCCAGTAATGACGAGAGGTCCCTCACCTTGTCACCACTCCATTTATGATGGTTTTAATTCACCTTTTTCTGTCTTGAAGCCAAATGGTTCCTTTTTCCTCAGTGCTGTACACTCTTAGATATGCTGTTTGAAGCTTAAATAGACCTTATCAATCCACATTCCAGCCAGTCTAACCCGCTGTCTGCCCTCTAATAAATGCTGCTTAATTTGATACTTTCATACTTCATTTCATACCACAGGCCTTGCTGTGCAGCCTTCCTTTATTCCTGTCTCATTAAGAAAGAGTGAGACATGAATGAATGAATGGAGATAGAAGAAAAATTATGAGGGCTATTACAAAAGTAGCTACAGTAACATCACAGTGTGAACAGCAAAATATTACATCGAAAACCCATTTATTTGTTGATTGGGTTGATTTTAGAACAAATTTGCTCAAGCATAATGCTATAATTTGCTGTAAATATAATTCAAATTAAAATACGCACAAAATGAACTTTTCATCTTGATTCATTATTGCAGATGAATAGCTACAATAGGTAAATTTCATAAGGCCAACTTTAAAACACTTCAGGGTTGTGTTAATTAAGCCTTTAAAGTCTTGTATTGTTAAAAAAGGCACTTACATAACTTCTATAGTTTAAGAGAGAGATAGAGAGAAAAATTATCTAATTTATCATACAGTACACTCCTCAAAATGAATGCAAACAGCAATATATACTGTATAAATAAATAAATATTTTCCAGTTGAATGCGGTTTTTGAATTTGTTTTAACGAAGATGCCACAGACCAAAGATTTAGACGTTTTGTGGTGGAAAATTGAAAGTTCCTTTGATGGCCAATTTATTAGTTTTGAGTTTTGACAGTTTAAGGGTTGTTTTTGATAAATATATAATTTTCCTGCATAACACAAAAACATGTGTTTTGTGTATCTGAAAATAAATAGAAGATGATTTCATTATTTTTGCGGTCTTAAAACTTCCCCTGAGCATTTATAATATCAGAATGTTTCTTACGCACACACACACACACTAATCTTGCACTTTAATGTTGATTTGTAATCATGAGGAACAAATGCAGATTTCTTAGAGCTGTTTGTAGAGCCAGAATATGCTTCTTTCTCGCAACATTATTAGTTTAAAGCGCCTGTTGCTCGACTGTCAAAATCGAAACTTTATTGCTTTAACCTTGTTATATATAAACTCCCTTTCCACAGCTGAGCTCTAACAAGCAGAGAACACACAAATCTAAATTTCATCCACAAATGGTTAAATTTAATAAAAAGAAATGATTTTAAAACAGTTTTCAAATATTCGATTTCATAATGCATCTAGCTATACACTAACTAGGGCATTCAGCATGTTTTCTATATATTTATCTGTATATATATATATAAATATATATATATTACTGTCATCTATCATGTTTTTTTACAGAAATCAGATACTCCTGGATATTTAATGGCCGCCCCAGCATTGTTGTTGGGGACAACCGACGATTTGTGTCTCAGAGGACTGGCAACTTATATATTGCAAAAGTTGAGACGTCAGACGTGGGCAACTACACGTGTGTGGTAAGGAATGTGATGACCAACACGACCGTCTACAGTTCCCCAACTCCAGTGGTGCTACGTCGGGATGGTGAGTAGCCTGGAGGAACTGCTAACAGTGATGAATCAGTAGATTTGAGCATGACGGTGTTTGCTTTGCTGCCACTCAGAGACATAGCATTTGTGTATTCATAGTCTCTAAGCCATGCTCAGCCAACTGTATGTGTGTGTGTGTGTGTGTGTGTGTGTGTGGGAGAAAGAGAGAGACGGAAGGAGGGAAAAAATTCTGCATTAAGAAAAAAACTTCCATCCACACACACATACACCCCGGGAGGCTCAACATCACCAGTCATTAGTGTCTGTTTAATATTCACCCAGACAAGGTATATGAAGTAGGGCGGAGAGGTTTTGAATATTTTGAGTTCATGTGGATATTGAATATTTTTATCTTTGAATATTTTGGGCGCAAGACCAATGCTGAACTCTTACTACTTTACTATTTCTTATTTCTTACTTTTCCTTGTGTTTGATCTACTTTCCCTGCTGAAAAGACCATTTAAGGCCAGCATAAATTAACATGATTTTCTAGTTGGTGGAAGTCCACCAGCATAGCCAAAACCATAAGGCTCTTTAGCTGAAGCTGGGTGACTAAGAAAGAACACTTTTTAACTCTATAAAAAATATTTTTGTATTTTTATTTAAAAAATCACAATTTATCTAATAACTGTTATGAGTATATGTTAATATATGTGATTAATGTTTAAAATAATGCTCAATTTTTATTTAAAATCTTTTTTTACCTTTTTATCCGTTTTCATTTTATACAATTTTTATCCATCTTTTTTTTTATATTGTTGTCTACTAAGTATGAAAGTGTAGTTATCAGTCAAATGGACTGAAGCTAATGAATATTACATTACACAAAATACTGTCAAAACTATAACCAAAAAACAAACCTGGTTATAATAGTGAGAACATAAGCATTATACATGCTGGTGACCAGCCATTGTCTGTTTCTTGAGCAGGATTTTTTTTTTGGCGTGTTGTGTCTTGTTTGCACAAGTGATGTATGTACTGTAAAAAGAATAATCATATTTGAACTGAAGTGCATTGGTACCCTAAACAACTCATGCTTGTCCATCCTCAATTTCCAGCTGTGATGGGGGAGTATGAGCCAAAGATTGAAGTCCAGTTTGAAAAAATGCTTCACGCTGCCAAAGGATCATCAGTTCGACTGGAGTGTTTCGCTTTAGGAAAGTAGGTCTCTTCTTTACTAACAGATGGACTCCCTGCCTCCAGAGGGTTGCTTTGCTAACTGGGAATTGCCACACTTGGCACATAGTACATCTTAGCAGTTTATTTAAGAGAAATGTCTCAGAAATATACAGGATCCTTTAATCTTAGTGAAGTAGTAGGAAACAGATGGAGAGGGGAAAGCATTATTTTTAAAAACAGCTGCAGACTGTGATCCAGGGGTGAGACAAGGTTCTGGCCTTGGACTGTCCACAGGTAATGTGTTAAGGGATGCTGGGATACGGAGGGCTATCAAACACAAAATAGATATGCTGCCAGGCTTTTAATTTTTATATTTATAATCAAATTTAATATAAATTGAATAAAGCTTTGGAAGAATGTTGGGGGTCGCTAAGAGTTTTTAATATTTTTGTATTTTTTCTCTTATGCTTACAAAAGCTGTGTTTGTTTGATGTAAATATTTAAGAGCGGTAATATTGTGAAATTTTATTACGATTAAAAAAACCTAATATCTACTTTCTAACATATTTTAAAAAGGAATCCTGTGTTGGTAAATGAGTTTTCTGCAGCCATTATTCCAGTGATCCTTCAGAAACCATTTCATGATTTTTATTATGATGTTCTATCTTTTGTAACAATATAACTATCTTTAGTGCCACGTTTTAATCAATTTAATGTGTCCTTTCTAAATTAAAGTATTCATTTATTTCTTTTTGAAAAATAAAATAATAATAAAATCTTATATACAGTGCATGCAAGCGACTGGAGAATTGTGTAACATGTTGACTAATTAGTAACTTGAATGAATTCTGTTAAGCCTACATCTTTTCAATGCCAATATGGTTCCTTTTCTTGACTTGTCTCAGTCCAGTGCCTTCTATTTCCTGGAAGAGAGCGGACGGAAGCCCCTTCCCAGGAAAAATGAAGATAAATCACTCGAATGGTGTCCTAGAGATCCCATATTTCCGTCCGGAAGACTCTGGACTTTATGAATGCGTCGCCGAAAACTCCAAAGGACGTAGTATTGCAAAAGGACGTCTTGTATTTCAAAGTAAGATCAAATACTGACTTAAGCATACATAACCAAATGGTCAAAATACTTATTGGATGATAATTAGCCCTTTTTACAAATATATAGTCGGCCGTGTCAAACTAATTGTTTGCAGAGTATTTTTCACAATGTTAAAAGACCTTATCCTTTCCTTATCTCTCCTATCCATGCAGTGTTTTGTCGGCCATCACAATTACCGCAGGAGAATCAATAAAAGAAATTTAAATTTTTAATGAGTCAGATAACGGATCACGCAGCAACCTGTGGTAAATAATAAATAATGAAAGAATAGATTTTATTGTCAATTGTCAAGGCAAGACTAATTAGAATGGCTATAGCAGGCGTTGTTTAGTCTACCCAGAGAACCCACAATATATGCACTGCTTCTGTGCTCCTCTACAAGACAGAAAGAATCATCTAGAATTAATGTGCACAGAGTAACCTCATTTATTTGGTGGTTTATAAAACACAATGCTTTCGTCATTGTTGCAATGCATTGCAAGGGAGAAAGTTCAGAGAGACAGTCGTTGTGTTAAGGCAGGATGCAGACCTCTGCATTTGTATTATAGTAGTTTGTTGCTGTTCACACAGATGTGGAACACCTGCAGTGGTCGCAGACACTGTATGACGCAAACATGGCTATCGAGTCTGATCTTCACTGGGAGTGCAAGGCTAATGGAAAACCTCTACCGGTTTACCGATGGCTCAAGAACGGACAACCTTTGGTCTCTCAGGTGATAATACTAACTGGCAGAGTAACACCCTTCAGTGAGAAGTAGTAAGACTTGAAATATACTGGCTGAGTGTGTATGTTGATATGTATGTGGGTTGGAATATTATATATCTAGGTTATTAGTGGTGCACACAATCTGTCCTGACACTTTTGTTTATGCTCAGGACAGAATTCGTGTTGATGGTGGCGGGTTAACCATCTCCAACATAAACCTGATGGATTCTGGGATGTATCAGTGTTTGGCCGAGAATGATAATGGAGTTATATACGCAAGTGCTGAGCTCAAAGTTGTGGGTAAGCATCTTTCCATGTAATCAAAGAAGCACATGGGGTTTATATTTGTGATTTTCAGAGCTGGAAAAGCCATGGAAATTCATTGAATTTGGTACCGTATAACCATATTTATGTCCTACTCTAAAATGCATTTAATCATGTTGATATATCTGAGAATACAAATAGAGAACCACCAGCGAAATCTCAATATAACAAGATTGATTTTAATACCATATTAGTCATCTCATTAATCATCTCTTCTTTTTTGCTGCTAGTCAAAGCATGCAATAAACATGCATGAACATCAGAAGGTCTGCTGAAAGTGAAAGCATTGAGTAAAAGTAAAAAGTTACTGAATATTATTATATTATTACATTTTCAGTTTTGGGGCATATGAAAACTTTGATTTTGTTTTTTTGTTTTGATAAAGAGATACAGTATGTATTAAATTTCAGTGCATCACTAAAAAAGTCATGGAAATGAATTGGTTGGTGTGTGAAAATTGGTATTCAGTATATCTGTAAATATGTCCAAATAAAAATCCAAATCTGAGCCAAACACCACAAATCCCTTGTATTTCAGCCTCTCCTCCAGACTTCTCAAAAAACCCAGTGAAAAAGACCACGCTGATTCAGAGAGGTGGGGAAGCTATCATCGAATGTCGGCCGCACGCATCCCCCAGAGCTTCGTACTCTTGGAGGAGAGGCAACGAGTTCCTGAAAGACAGCAAGAGGTACGGGTCAGCAGACCAGTCGCTAATGAAAGGTGCGAAATGAGCTGCTTGCACTCCAGTTGTCTCCAGAGCCCTTGCGTTTGTTTGCACCGCAGCAGTGCAGGCTTCTGATGAAGTGTCTTAGGGCTCGTTTACACGGGGTCCGTTCTTGCATTCATCTGCATGGTTTTATTTGTAATTAGTAGTTTTATGCCACAATATACTTATTTTCCAAAAAGCAATGGTTGTTATGTTTCTTTACCTTTAATTTATTCAGTGATAAATGCATAGAAAAAACCTTCTTGTTGGGTGAAATAGGGGGTTTATCTACAGTGCACAAGCATAACCAGGGCTGCATTTATTTAGTTAAAACAATAATATTGTGAAATATTTTTACAATTAAAAATAACTGAATTTTCAACAATTATCAGAAATGAATTTAATATGCTGATTTGGTGATCGGGAACATTTAGAATTATTATAATCAATAAGTACTGCTGGTAAAGAATTTTGTTTTTTCCGTACAAAAAACTGTAGAACAGAAGAACGTCGTTTATTTAAAGGGTTAGTTCACCCCAAAAGGAAGATCTTTGTTCATCTTCAGAGCACAAATTAAAATGTATTTTATGAAATCGCAGAGCTACATGACCCTCCATAGACAGCAACACAACTGAAATGTTCCCAGGTCCAGGAACGTAACGTTAGTAAATACATTGGTAAAACAGTCAATGTGACCTTAAGCTGAGTTCAGACTGCACGATTTTCAAAGCAGTCATGGCACAGATGTTTTCATACTGCGTGACTATCTGGGGTATCATTCAGTCGC
>JAUCMT010000114.1:17716742-17729033 GCA_032357475.1 Enteromius thamalakanensis
TATCTCCAATTTCTGCTTGTACATATCTGCTATATGTGCACTTATAACTTATACCTGTATCCTGCACTTACTGCTTATTGCACTACTGGTTAGACCTAAACTGCATTTCTAATGTCCCTTAAGGGGCTCCGTACGACATACCTGTATGCTGAAAAAACTTTTTTTTTGTTTAAAATTTATATTATTGTAAAAAAAACATTTTATTCATAAACAGTGTACATACATAATGTAAACAACAACTTTTTATTATTATTGGTATTTAAAAAACAGCATTGTTATATAAAAACAGCATCGGTTGGTTCAACAGTTTCTTTTAATGTTGCAGGCGTACCATCTCAGAGGACGGCACCCTCAGGATTGCCAATGTTACCAAATCCGATGCAGGGAGGTACACTTGTGTCGCTAGAAACCCCTTCGGTACATCCAGCAGTTCTGGGACTTTAGTGGTCAAAGGTAAAGCACCTTTCACATTTCACAAACAGCACATTTCTCTTGCTTCTAAGCGGATGCCTTAAACCGGATGAGAACCAGTGGAAAAACAGTGAGCAACCCAAGCATGAAATTGATAATGAAATATATAGTTGTTTTATGTTCCTGCCGGTTTGACAGAGGTATAACTCATCCAAGCTTTTGTCATATGTGAGTTATTGGTCCAGCCGTTGGTGTGAAAAAAAATCTGAGTCGTCCACAGCACTGGGAGCGGATTTCATCCTTGTCTCCCCAGTCACTTTCTGCATGTTTAATTAAAAATATGCTGCTGTTGCAATTTTTTTTTTTCTCAATTTTACTCCTTTAATAACTTATGGCATTACATATGCATGTTTTTTGAACACTTTGATGGCTTCAAGTAGGGTTATTTAAATTCAGGTCTGAATTAGAAAAAAAAAAGTATAATTTTATTGGTGTTCAATTTTAAAATGAGGCAAAACAAATATCTTTTGTGATGCCTAGTAAGTGAATCATCAAGTACCTGTTAAATAAAACAAACATCTAAGATTTTAGCTGGTTTAAGGTAGTTTAGACTGTTTTTCTCAAGCTAGTTTTCAGTTTGTTTAGCTGGTTGGCTGTTGAGTCTGAAAACGCTCATAAATTAATGCATAACTGAAGACCTTCAACACTTCTGTCCTAGAATTTCTTCCCTTTATCTCAGTTAAAACATTTCTGTTTTTGGCAGAACCAACCAAGATTACAGTCCCTCCTTTGAGTATGGATGCCACAGTGGGGGAGAGCATTGTCCTGCCGTGTGAAGTATCTAAAGACTCCACTCTACACCCTATCTTCAAGTGGTTCTTCAACGGCAAGCTCATCGATTTCACTCGACACGATCACTTTGGGATGATTGGAGGGGTGCGTTTTGTCAGTCATTATAATTTGAAGCTAATGCCGTATTTCTGAATTACTGCAGCCTTGGATTCCTCTTTGAAATCACTTGGGGTGGAGGAATGCGAGTGAGGAATGATTGGGATCTTGTGTTTTAACCTTTTTTTGGGGGGGGGGACTTGAGTACAAGGGCACCTGGCTGCTCTCTGAACATAGAGGCTCAAATCTATCTGATTACAGGAATTACATGGAACTCTGTTTAACACACTGTGAACCTCAAATAGCAATCCACAGGACCCACTCTCTCACTGAGTAGATCATCCACAGAGCTTTTAAGTTGCCAAGTATTGCTTGTGAGAACCTGGAGAGAACGATGAATAAACACACAAATGGCGGGGCTCTCACTAACAGCGGAAGGATTGCTTGCCCAAACGAGTAAAAAGGACCCTATGTGAACTTAAGGGCCAATCAAATATGACAGCTTTTTGCTATTGCTGTCTTGATGTCTTTCAAAGGGGATGTAACTACATAAATGAAAACATTAACTTGATTGTAGACATTTTAAAGTTTTCCTTTAGGTACCACAGTATACATATATACTGTTTTTTTTTAAGAAATGAATGTTTTTCTTACAGCAAAAATGCATTATATTGATTTGAGTTATATTGAGAATTTTACAAAAAAACAAAAAAAATCCACAAAAATAGTATAAAGTACTGGTAAAATTCAGCTTCGCCAACAAAGAATAAATTGCATTTAAAAATATGTTTTAAAAAATATATATATTTAAAATTACGATAATTTAGATCATGCATTAAATTATTTATAATTTAAAATGTATTTAAAATACAATAACATTTTACAGTATTACTGGTTTTACTGTATTTTAATCAAACAAATAAAGCCTAGGTGAACATAAGAGACTTTTTTCAAAAACATTTAAAACTTATAGCGTACAATACAGTCAACTGTTTGTTATTGGCTGTTCTAATTATTTAATCATCTGCAGATTAACATTTTTTTTCATTACTAGGTGTGTGTATGTGTATATGTGTTTGTGTGTATATATATATATATATATATACACATACCTATACACACACACTGATGGTCATTATGTGGTTTATTTGAAGTACTTAATAATTAATTAATAATTGACATTCCATAATACATGAATATAGCAATCAAAAATCTTTTATATAATACTCTTTGTTATAGGGCTCTTCTGGGGATCTTATGATCAGGAATGTGCAGCTGAAGCATGCTGGGAAGTACGTCTGTATGGTGCATACAGCAGTGGACAGTGTGTCTGCGGCAGCAGACTTAATTGTCAGAGGTATGTGCATCTCCCCCCGCCGAGGCTGCTCAGTATTCTACACTTTTCTGAGCATTTATCAAATATAAATTAAAAAGGCCTTACAATTTGCCCCGCTATTTCTATTTTATTCCGTTATTCAGCTCTTGAAGTAATGACTACAGGAGTATCTGAAATCAATGCATTAATTCCCTGCTTCGTGCTCTTTAGAACCTTTTGTATTTCCATCATCAAGTGAAGGATCTCTTTCCCTGGTTCTGAATATTAAGCATGTCGCCTATTGTGGGCAGACTTGTCTCACATCGCAAGGTACTTGGTCACCTTGCTGTGCCCTTCTCTGATGAGGATACGCAGCAAGTTTAAGTCCTTTTTGTCTCTTTGGCGGTGATGTTGTCAGGGCCCCCTGGTGCTCCGGTGGGTGTGTTGGTGGGGGACGTCACAGACAGGACTGCACAGCTCTCATGGGGCCCCGGACCTGACAACCATAGTCCTGTTACCGTCTACATCGTGCAAGCCAGGACCCCTTTCTCTATCGGTTGGCAGGCAGTCAAAACTGGTATAGTTGATTGCATACTTGCTTACTGAATCTGGGTTCATTAAAGGATATTGTTGGAAGCGACTGTTCATGTGCTTTTTACTGTAATGTTATTGTGACACCTTACAAAAAAAGTACTCTGTATCAAAAAAGTACTCTATAATGGTAAAAACAATACAAATACTATAATATACAAATATTAAAACAAAAACCTGTTAAATGGTTAACAAAATTGACTATATAAAATATAATATACTACTGTATACTAATACAAAAAACAAATGTCATTTCATGTAAATGTGCAATAAAATACAGTAAAATTTTACAACATTACAAGATTATAATTGAAATAGACAATCTCACAATTATATTTTACATTTGATGTAAATATAAGGTTGAAATAAATTAAATATTATGTTTGTTTTTTTTACAGTGTACTCAGATGACAATACCATGATACACTGATACTCCCTACATACTATTATATATTTTTCTTTATACTATAGCTCCATATTTATATAATATGAAATTAATTGATACAATGATATAAGAATAAACACTATATCAACCTCTTTAACATTTTTTTCCAATTATTTACTCATGTGGCATAATAATGTCTTTCAGAAAAGTAAGATAGATAGAAACCTGTGTTTATTCAGTTATTATAACACTGTAGTTACAAAAAGCAACTGTTCATATGGTTTTTGAGTGAGTCATTTAAAATTGATTTATGCAAATGCTTTTTTAATACAGTGTGAAAGTTAAAAACGGTGAATTGCTAAGATAGACCAAAATATATCTGCATAAGTAATTGCAAAATAAGTATGCTAGGCTACTCATTTGTGCAGATGGGCATTGATGTGTTTTTCTATTCCAAATTTTCTTTAATCCTAGTTCCTGATTCTGTGCCTGGACAGATGATTCATGCGACGGCGGTGAATCTAAATCCGTGGGTAGATTATGAATTTAGAGTTGTGGCTATCAACAGTGTGGGGGTGGGAGAACCCAGCGTGCCATCCAAACCCGTTCACACCAAAGCTGCAGGTACGCGTTCATCCATCCCGATTCCATATCTGTCATCTCTAATACATCAGCAAGGAGAAAATGTAATTTAATTCTATAATTAGTTTAAATCACCGGGAGTGACTCCTCGTAATAGAGTTCAGGCATGAGAAATAAACACTCGTGCATTCACACCGGTTTTCCTGGGAACATCCAAATTGCTAAATAATTTGCAGACAATTAGGACACAAATTAAGTGCGTCGAAAACGGAATTGCATCACAGAAGGGCTGGCGTCTTTAGTTGATTCATTTAAAACCGCAAGAAAATGTGGTTTCATGGAAATTTAGAACAAAATAAAACATAGCTCATGTACTGTTGCTATATTCTTTAACATAAGAACCAACCCTGCTGTGCTCAGTGGCTGGACATCAGCGATCAGGAAATGCAGCTTTCAATAATTCATGGCGGCATCAACAAATATTGAGAGGACTTCTCTCGTACTCTGAGGCAGTAACAGTTGAAAGGCTCTATTTTAAGCTTAGGTACTGTGTGCAAAAAAAAATTACATGCAAACAGCTGTTTCAGATCTTTCAGATCCCAATTATTCGGCAAATAAAACTTAGTTTAAAAAAGAGAGATAGTGTGTTTGCTAGGATTTTACAGTATTTAACATCACTATTTATGCCATATTTATGCTAAAGATACAGGTCATTTTTTGGCAATTACTGATAAAAAGTTCACTATTGTCCCATAGTGCAATGTGTTTAAATATTTATGAAGTGTCAATAGTCATAATTATGGTTATTAGTATTCCCTTTGGCTGGGGAATTGTGCATTATTTACTTTTAATTAATTTTCATCCAGACAGTGTAAATATGTTATTATTAAACACTGTTCACACTATGAGAAAATACTATTTAGCCATATTTAGTGACTGACTCTTAATTTTACTATTTGCATATGGATACTATACTAATTAATCCAGAGCATACTAAAATGACGGTAACACTTTACAATAAGCCGTTTGTTAACATTAGTTAATGTTTGTTAATGAAATTACAGTTCATGTTAGCTCACAGTGCATTAACTAATGTTAACAAACACAAATTCGGATTTTAATAATGCATTAGTAAATGCTGAAATTATCATTAAGATTAAAACATATGCTGTAGAAGTATCTTTCATTCTTATTTCATGTTAACTAATGTTTTTAACTAATGAACCTTATTGTAAAGTGTTACCAAAACAGCAAATGCAAATACGGAATTATTCATAATTATTCATTACTATGCACATCACATTAAACAGTGCTGATTAGTAACCAATTGATTTGTACTGTATTCATAATATGAGCATTTTATTATCTAATACATCTTAAAATGCTTATATTGCGATTATAGCTTTTATGGCTTTTTATGGACTACATGATTACATATGTTTCACACAATAATATGGGTGTGTAATGTAATTTATTATTGTTAATTCCAAACATTTTTGTCAACTGAATTTTATAAATAAAATATACTATATAGTCTATATTTGAAATATCTCTTAGGAAGTTAATATAATTTGACAACATATTCAAATGTTCTCAGTTCTCTTAATGGTCATATTGATAGGCAGGTAAGTAAGTAAAATACTTCTATTTTTAGTGTTAATTTACTTTTATTGTACATTTTTGGGATTCAATTAATTTGTAGCTTTTTAGCATCGGAAAAACCTACTGCGGTTCACTAAGAAATTAAATACAAGTAATCTTAAACATTACATGAATTACATAACCTAAAATGAGTACATACTGTACTAACTACAGTTTTTATCATGTAATCAATAACGAACTTCAATTGGTCTACCCAGCTCTGACATTAAAACATCTTAAACTACAGTAGCTCAAACTTTTTGATTTGCTGGTCTTAAGTTGGTCACCCTGTTCCTAGCTGGTGTTAGACTCAAAAGTGCACAAACCCCCGCTAAAACTAAGCTGAGAGCCTACACTAAGACCAGACATTCATTTTCATCAGAAAATGAAAAATTCTACAGGTGGTTAAATTCTACTTCATTCAAATTCTTTGAACCATTTTGAAAAGACCTTTGCGGCACACCTTAGGAAAAGCAAGTGTTCGGATTTGCCGCCAGTTGTACAGGTATAAAGCGTGTTTCTTCTGTTCTGTTCTGGCTGGCAGATCCTGAAGTCGCCCCAGCTAACGTGAGTGGAGGAGGAGGAAGCCGCGGTGAACTCGTGATTGTTTGGGAGGTGAGCTCAGCGTCTTTATTGTGACAGCAGCATTTTCAAACCAGTCTTCTCTTGTGAATCGGATTCTGAGGGAATTCTCCACGGTGACGTGGTTTGAATTAGACAAGGTTTAATTAAAAGGCAGCGCTGTCGTCTTTGCTCTTTGCCTCAGTGGGATTGCTCCCTCTGGTATGTAAATCATAATGAAGACGCAGATATGAAACAGCTTTCATACCAGTAAATCTGAAATGACAATGTTTATCAATGGCTTTCTCTTAATCTCACCGGCTGTCACGGCAGATATTCAGTGGCGTGTTTAAATACTGTATTACTTTCAAAATATGGCACATTTTTCACTAAGTCCAGAGGTTTCTTGACTGACACAGTAGTGCTTAAATGTGTCAACTTTATTTACTTCTATTCGCTGGATTTCAGATTATGTAAGCAACAATGTAAACCTACCACGGAAAATTACTTGTCAACTTGCAGTAATGTAACGCCATGTCAGCTGAATGATTTTCCTTTAATGCATTTCTGAGGGACTAATATTATGGCTCACACAACCCTATTACCCTATGAAACTTTGCCTCTTAAATCGTCCCGCATCATTTGTGCTACAGGCATGAGTGACATCTCAAATAACAGGACTTTGTTAAAGAGAGCAGTGCTTGTTGTTTTTTCAAAGCGTTCGTTATTATAATGATAAAATTACTTACTCAGTTAGCTCCTGTGATTGAATCTGGTTGGTGGCCACTTTTTCAGCAGCACCGCTTCCTGTAGAATTTTTTTTTATACTTTTTTTTTTTTTTTTTTTGTAAGGCTGTTTAAAAAAAAAATCTCTGTTAAAGCATTATAAGCCATTAACCAATTCAGCCAGCCACAAGAGAATATAGCATTATACCATTTTATTCAAAGCAAAAAAAGCATTTGAAAATTAGAGAAAGTTACAAAACCTAAAAAGTTTAGTGAGGGAAAAGAACAACTATTCTGTATAAATAAAACTTCTAATGTATTATCTTAAGACACAAAATATATATTGCAAAATATGCATATATGTATACAAATATTTACATTTTATGTCAGTAATGATGCGTGGGAGAAGCTTTTTTTTATTATTATTTTTATTATTTGCTGGCGGTGAATATCAGATTTTTGGACATTTCTGCACAGCATCATGGGTAATGTAGTTTTTCTATCACACATTCTGTTATTCAGATTCTGGTGAAAATATATATTTTAGTATTTAAATCTTTGTAATATTAAAAATATGTATGCAGATTTTGCAACAAAATGCTTAATGGGATTGTAGTTCTTTCCCCCATTAAAGCCGTTAAATACGAGTAAGGTGCTTTGGATGAAAGCATCTGCCAAATGCATGAATGTAAAAGCACAGGAACGAAACAAGCCACTTTCTTTATTAAATCCCATGATGTTTGTTAATTCTCATCTTCTTTTCTCACAGCCTGTGCCGGAGGAGCTACAAAATGGGGAAAAGTTTGGCTACGTGGTGGCATTTCGTCCACTTGGCACCACAACATGGAAACAAAGCGTGTTGGCCTCGGCAGATGCATCGCGATACATTTATAAAAATGATACCTTTCCGCCACTCACTCAGTTTGAAGTAAAAGTCGGGGTCTACAACGAAATCGGAGAGGGACCGTTTAGCCCCGTGGTCGTTGTATATTCAGCAGATGAAGGTTAATATGCTAGTGTTCTGTGTTGATTGTATGCAAATTGTGCAAGGACGTTATTGGACATCGTTTAGGAATGACAAAAGTTGATGAATGCATTTCAAGTTTTAATTACACTTCCTCTACAGCTGTGTTAGTGCACTTTGATGGTAATTTCTTTATTCGCAAGTGTGGTAAAACCACAATTAGTTCTAGCAAACAGGTGCTAGATTTAAGCACCAAAGACTGATGTTGGATGAATCCTGTAAACTGTCTGCTTTCATTACCTGTTGTTTTTCCATTTTTGCTATGTCTGACATCAACAGAGCCCTCAGTTGCTCCTAACAAAATCTGGGCCCGTACTCTGTCCTCATCTGAGATCGAGGTATTCTGGGAGCCGGTTCATCACACCGGCAGCAAAGGACAGATAACAGGCTATGAGGTACGTAAACACCATAAATGTAGGGAGGGAAAAAAAAGGGCTCTGACCTCACACTGCATCACCTCAATCAGATTCCTTAATGTATGCACTGCGCTGATGGCAGGGTGTGCAATTTCCTGTTCGCCAACAAGAGTCTGTGATCCCCCGGCCACATTTTTCACAATCTCATCTGCAGAATGAAGAGGTCTTCTCACAGCTGGTCCTGTCTCCCGGGGAGCGCCAATACCCAGGCTTTCTGGGCACTTATATAAATCACCTTTCAGATGTGTGGACATCATACATCAATTCCCCCTCCTGCAAACACTTCAGCTGCTAGGTCGTTTCTCACTGCGTGAGAAACCCACAGGATTCTGCCCATTTCTCTCCTTCCAACCCAAACGAGCCTCTGCGAGAAATCCCAGGTCACGCGGTTGTTCCGTGGTGAAACCACAAAGTCGTTCACAGCTTCGGGTAGTAAAAAAAAGCACATATGAAAATCCACAAATACTTTCAGAGTCCCTTGCTGCGGTGTGCAGATGTTTATTGAACGTAGTAAAAAAAGAAATCGAGTCACAGTGACTTTGTCACAGAGTTAGTGTATCGAACGCTAATACAGGAACAAAAATGACATTTTCCCAAGTCGATTTCTTAGCTGTGAGGTTGGAAGCACGCTTACTCAAGCAGAAACGTCATGCACATTCAGACATTAAAATGAGTGTGTGTGTGTTAAATGTGACATATCTGCATTTATTTCTTTTTTAAGATGTGACTTATTTTGCGTAAAATGTTCATATTTGTAAACATTTTTGGGGTGGTGAGCTGCTAGAATAGAGAACCTTTATTTATGCGACATGATCTAATGTCTCTTTAAATGTCACTTCACTATTACAGGTGCAGTGGTTGGAGGATGGCTCACCTGAAAGCGATGCAGAAAAAGTAAGGGTCACAGAAACCTCAGTCAACATCACGGGTCTGAAGGGAAGCACGCTTTATCTGATGTCAGTCAGAGCGCACAACAGCGCAGGCACCGGACCCTCCAGCGCACCCATTAGCATCACCACTAAGAAGCCACGTAAGTCATGTGGTTACTAAAACCATGATTTCTAACCAAGTACAGTAAATAATATTAAATTAATTTGGGCATTGCATGCTATGTCTTGGCAAAACTTTTTTAACAGTATCGTCTAAGTCCTCTGTATTTATTATGTATGTAACCTTTATCATAAGAGAGTACATGTGCACTAAACTACTATTTGCACAAAAAGTGAAAATAAAAAGGTCACTAATAACAAAACTTGTCCAGTATAGTAGTCCAAGTAGCCTCAGCAGCCTCATGCTGTATTTTTTAAAACTGCCAAGGGTAAATGGTGGAAGCCTCACTGTCTCATTGGCACGTAAAATACAGGTAAACACACTAGCTATATATATATATATATATATATTATTGCAGCTCAGATGAGGCATGCATAAATGTATGCTTCAATTGCAGTTGCATAAATAATATGATTAAATAGTAAGTTCACCCCAGCGTATGCGAAAGTGTACGTATATTTTTTTTCAGTTAATGTAGATAACATTTGCCAGTTAATGTAGATTAGGGACCTGACATCATAGTCCTACCCTCCTAACGTCTTAGTGGCGTGTTCTCAACACTGTAAGAGATTAAGGTGGCTTTTGTTAAACTACCGTAGCTAAATAGGCTCATTATCTGATGCCAATAATCAAGAACAAAACACTGCGTTTAACTAAGCCAGAAACTGATCTGATAAACTATGACATTACTATGGAGGGCGTCTTATGGCTATTTTCAGCTAATAGACTAAGCATACAATTAGAGTGCTTTAAAAAAGAGCTTTACAGATTTCTTTCTTTGTGTCGGAGCAGATAGCCGATTGTCTTTTTTCCTTTGTACGACAGATTCTTTGACAAAACATACTGTGATACCACCGACCACTGTTATGATCTAGTATAGTTATCATAATAGCGTGTATTGTAGATTCAGTGGGCTCGGTATCATTAGTTAAATTGCTTCAAATTACGATAGCTATTATCCTCAATTTTTTTAAACTATGAATACATGGTGCACAAAGTCCTAGCCATGAAATTTGATGAGAAAAGAGGTCGGATTTTCACTGGTTCAGTACTCAATTACCATTAAAATATGTATTAATTCCTCAATTACTGAGAAAGTAGAATTGTTTGTGTGTGCACATGACGGGGCAGTGGCAAACACAACATTTATAAAATTGCTCCTAAGGAACCCTACATCAGGGGCAACTATTTTACTGTTAGGATGTTATGGAAATAAAGTTAAGAAGGGCATGGTGACATTCAAGCAGCTTTAAAATATCTGGCATGTCAGAATATCAAAAACTGTAATGCATAACAAACAGCATGATTTTTTGTTTGTTTGTTTTTTAAAAAATGCAGTTTTTTTGAAGTTTGAAAATGATGGATGTATTAACAGAAATAGCTTAGTTTTCAGTGGAAATTCCTTATATATTCACATTTTTTTCTTCTGAGGAGTATAAAATGAGAGGTTTTGAAGAATGTCTACACTTTTTTGTTCTTAAAGTGAAAGTGGATGAGGATCTGAGCTTGTCAAGCTCCAAAAATATAAAACCATCATAAAAGTAGTCTATACTACTGTACTTCAAAAATCTTTAGAATCCATACTATTGATTTGTATGAGAAATTGACAGAAACTAAGTTATTGAAAGTGTAATGATCAGAGTATTTAGGAGAGATATTCCTCTGCATATTGTTTCTTTGTTTCATACGCTTTTTGCTGCTACATGAAAAAAGACTGGTAAGGTTCCATTTATAGTCCAGCTAATTTAAAGTGAGAGCCAAGCTGAATTGAATCCGTGCCAGTGAGCTTTGAAAGTCTTAAATTTAAATGATACCTCAGCCGGTGCAGCACTGATTGTTAAGATTGCAAAGGACAAAATATACAGGGGATGTTGTTCAGACGTATTACTCAAGTTGGAAAGTAAATCAGAATATGATTTATGTGTTTTAGCTCCAAGTCAGCCCCCAGGGAACATTGAGTGGAACCTGACAAACTCTAAGGTCTTTCTGAACTGGGAACATGTGAAGGCAATGGAAAATGAATCAGAAGTAACCGGCTACAAGGTAATCTGTTTTTTTGCTCTCGCTCTTCTGTTGCTTTGCTGATAAACATGCTGTATCAGTGTGCCACATAAGCTGGTGTTTCTCATAAAACAACTCAGAGATAAATGACTGAGAGCATTACCTTTGAAAGCTGCATTATATACCGTGTTTTTTTTATTACATTTTTTATTTGAAGTGCTAGTGAAGCCTTTTCAGATATGCTCAAACAACTCCTTTGAACTACTTAGTTGAGGTGTAAATCATTATGGATAGCATAGACATAATTGGTTATATACAGCACTTTTTAGTTCATAGAGACATTTTTCGCAGTGTTACATAGAGTTGGGCGAAGTCGACCAATTTGGCATCATAATATGTATAATGTGAAACATCGCGATGGACGATGGTATCGTCGTCGTAGGCGCGGGGGCGGGGGGGTTAACTAAAACATCAAGCCCCGCCCCACGACTGCGCTGCGCAGACCGATCGGCGAGATTAGCCGAAAGCAGTCTGGGAGGAGCTGAAAACGGAGCTGTCAAGTCGGACACGTTGAGGATCTCGTTGCGTCCTCAAACATGGCAGATCACTTGGCTTTTGCCTAGTTTATTGCAGATAAACTGGAATAAGCTATAGAAATACCTTTTTTGTTGGAAGAAAAATCATAGATGCACAAGCACAA